>ML786843.1:969666-989383 GCA_009831015.1 Picea engelmannii
TCCCCTCTTTTATGTTACAGATTATGCATTCAAATGTTTTGAATGATACAATTTGACCGTCGGGGCCTCACGTCTTCTGGGGAGACCTTGTCAGCCTATTTTGGGATCCTCGTGTTGACGAGTTCACGAAATCTCCAATTCTTAGTCACTATTTCGAGTTGGCGCATTCGAACTCTGCTACTTCTTGTTCCTTGATATACATATTGCACTCAAAATTTCCGTGATTTACAATTCCACCATGGACTCCTTATTCCTTTTTCCCTTTTCTTCTTCCCATGCATTATCGCTTTGTGGTTATATACTTAGTCACTTTTCTATGATTGCGGGTTCCAGCGTTGGCAGGATGAAATATCTTCATCTACATATATATCCTCACATGACGAATCCGACCAACCGTTGTTCCTTTCCATACTTGGCCAATTTTATGGCCACGGTTGTCGGGTTGGCGCTTTCGAACTCTACTGCTTCTTGTTCTGTGATATAAATATTGCAGTCAAAATTTTCGTGATATACAATTCCACCGCAGACTCCTTAGTCCTTTTTCCCTTTTCTTCTTCCCATGTATTATCGCTTTGCGGTTATATACTTAATCTTTTTTTTATGATCGCGGGTTCCAGCGTTAGTGGGCTGAAATATCTTCATCTCCATCTATATCCTCACATGATGAATCCGACCGACCGTTATTCCTTTCCATACTTAGCCAGTTTTATGGCCGTTGTTGCCAGGTTGGTGCTTTTGAACTCTGCTGCTTCTTGTTCCGTGATATACATATTGCACTCAAAATTTATGTGATTTACAATTCCACCGTGGACTCCTTAGTCCTTTTTCCATTTTCTTCTTCCCATGTATTATCGTTTTCTGGTTATATACTTAGTCACTTTTCTATGATTGCAGGTTCCAGTGTTGGCGGGCTGACATATCTTCATCTCCATCTATATCCTCACATGACGAATCCAACCGACCGATGTTCCTTTCCATACTTAGCTAATTTTATGGCCATGGTTGCTGGGTTGGTGCTTTCAAACTCTGTTGCTTCTTGTTTTGTGCTATACATCGTGCACTCAAAACTTTCGTGATCTACAATTCCACTGCGGACTCCTCGAACTTGCAATATTCACTCTACCACGGCTCGCAAATGTTTCAAAGTATCTATTGCTTCCTTCCATCCCCACTAACTTCTTCTCCTTCCTGATATACATTAGTTATTCTCTTACTAGTGATACACAAATTGGCCTATGGACTGTCCTATCATACCCTCTTTGTTGTTACGCGCATTTCACTCAAAAAGTTGTGAGACATATACTTTGACCATCACGCCCTCACCTCCAACGGTTGTACCTTGTAACCCTATTTTGAAGCTTCTTTTTCCCATACCCGCGACCTCCGTACTTTCTTAGTATGAAATTAGAAACTTTTCATGGTAACAACCGACGATGCAAGAACCCTCAACATTTTCATTAATGAGTGAAATGCTAGAGGAGATCTCCCATTATTACGCATTAAACCAAGATCTGTAGAGAGTTATATTGTCCCTTTCGATTGTTCATCTCAAACACGCGTCATCATGTATCTGCCATGTTTTCATTTCTATGTATGCAATTACTAGTGTTTAATGTTAACAACGCATGATGCAACAGTCGTCCAAATTTTCATTAATGAATGAAATTCTCGAGGAGATCTCTGATTCACATGCATTGGACCAAGATTTGTGTAGGATTATGTTATCCCTTCTAATTTTTCATTTCATTCATCATCTGGAGAAAAAAAACATTCTTGTAGACTTATGGCAGCAGGTTGAGAACAATTTTGTGGAGATACAGTAAATATCTTCGGACATCAAGACCAGAACTTCCAGTGGTCCAGGGCATACTTTTACTATTCATCCCATTCCGCCCAGAACAAAGTGATTTGGACCTCCAGAATCGCTCGTGCAGGCTGCGTCCCTGAGGTTTTTGACTGTAAGGAGGTGGTCTCTTGGTGCGCCGAAAAATATATTCCAAGCCAAATAATTATTCCATTGCACGACCATTCTCTTGTTTCTTTGTCACCTCAGGTCTTCCGCAAGATGCTAAAATTGTCGCATCCAACATTAACGTTCAGAGGACAAGACTGCAAGTAGTTCCTAGAAAAAAATGATAACGGGTTGGACATCTTAGCCAAGTTCCTCGAAGACCTGACAACAGTTCCTGAAGATATCACAAAGTTCCAAGCAAGTTCCTTTAGAAATCCATTCCGGGAAATTGCTTGGTTGTTTACAAGACTAACGAGGCAGGCATCCACAACAAACATTTCCCATATAATTATTTATATTTTGTACTTCATAGTCAAGGAACAATTCATTTTTTATTGGGGGAAACTAATTTCCATTTAGATATGTTCCCAATTGTCACGATTCAAAGAATCGAATAAATTTTATATGTCATCCTACTTGATTTTCGCAATAGTGCATTATTGTCTCCAAAAATTTCTCTTTCCAATAAAATAAATTGTGGATTCGACCCAGTAACATTCTGGTACTAGGCCCTGTGGAGGCACAAGGCCTCCCATTGTTCTTATGAATTTTTTAATGGCTTTGTCTCAGTTTTCAAATATTTATTGTTAGGTAAGGATGCTCCGCGGATGTCTGGCCAGGCAACCGAATTTTTGAAAAGGAAGGGAAGACTTGAACAAAAGGAAAATCATAGTATACTCATGGTCTTTGGCTCGAAGGAAAACCCTGCTTTCCTTCCATGCCACATCACGAACAAGATGTTTGTTGCAGAAATAACAAGGCAATACAACCACTAGTTGCATTTTTTCCATGACAAGAAAAAAAAATAGTTCATTCCTCTGCCCTGGAAAGTCGGAGACTTCGTGTGCAGAAACGTCAACAAGATTGACGAATTTGCTGGCCATTTCAAGAAATTGAACCTAACGTATGTTAAAAGGCTAAAAGGGTTCGAACCTAATGGTATTTTTCGAGAACATTTACTGGCAGTTGGCTTTAACAAATCTTTTATCCATAGACACCTGACTGAAGACAGGGACAGTGACGACAACAATCCTTCTTCTGGTGATTGCAACGCAGAGACATTGCAAAGCGCGACTGAATTGTACAGACAACAGGGAAAAGTATCTGGTGAGAAGAGTGCCTAGTTCCCCTCTAGCACTCCCAAGAGCATGACATCACAGAGCATCGCTTCAACGACCCACCCCAGTAAGAAAGAAACCCAGAAATCTTCGAATGGAGGAGGAGATAAGAACCCTCCTCTCATAAAAATTGATATTTCTCACAAAATTCCACTCATGAAGAAGATAAAAACAGTGCAGGGCAAGCGGACGAACCTGAAATTGAAAGTGAACAGGTGCAACTTGAAATTGAAACTAAGCACATGCACAAAATTGGGTCGTCCATAGTGGAAATAGCTGAGACTGAAATTTTTTGCGAAGATGAATCCTTCGTATTCCAGAGCATTGTTTTTGACAACCAATCTAAAAGTATGGTCATTGAAAAGAGAGATGTAACAAACAGGAAAGGAAAATCTCGCACAGAGATTAAATTTAGGAAAATTTGGCCATCCCAAATCTCCCTATTTCACCAAGGTGATGCTCTTCATGATTCCATTAGAGGAATTGAAGCGGAAAATGCCAGACTGAAAGACAACCTCAACGAATTTGAGAAGGCTTTCATTGCCACCCAGGAATTTTCCAGTCCTTTAGAAAAAACCATTCTTGCTACTACTGCAGCCAAGATGAAAGTATCATCTACCCTCCTTGCATGCTCTAGATCCCTTGTAGATAATAACATCAACAAAAGAATGAAACTAGTTACTGAAGCCTGGGAATCATCGCAAAATTTAGTTTCCTTCCGAAAGAAGGCAAATGATTTGCTTGAACATTTGGAGGCGAATTTAAAAAATGATCAGCATTTCTATGAACAGGTGCTCACCCATTTTTCCAACCATGTCGTCAACACATCGGAACTGAAAAGAAGACAAGAGAAACTCCCCTCCCCAAAGAGGACCAAAAAAGTAAAAGCATGCTAGCTAAAGAAAGTTAAGAACCTGGAGCTCATTGTTGAATCATGTAAACAAGCCATATCAAAAAAGGAATATGTATTCACAAGCTTGATCCAAATAGACTTAGCCGGAAGTACCAACGAGTTTCAATACCCAAACTTAATTCTCAAATCCTTGGCAATGACCAAAGAAGACTTCCATGAACAACTTGATATTTTAAAGGGGTTGTCTTTTGAAAACTTTTACGGCATAGTTGAACATCGTGTAGATGAGCTCGAGCATTGGGTACTGGACTATGCAACACACAATGAAGAAATTGAACATAGTCTGCATAGTATTTCAATGGATCTAAGGAAATTAGAAAATGACCTTTACGACAATAGAAATCCAGGATGAAATCAACATGGCCCCCATGAGAAGCTACATTGAAGAATGGTTCCAACAGAGAATGGACAACCTCATCTAGGAAGGGAAACAACCGGTCGACACGACTCCACTGACCATCGACGACAGCAAATAAAATGTATCGGCTTCATAGTAAGTCTATACTGGCATCTTGTTTTTTTTATCAATCCATTTTAAGTCTATATTGTCATCTTCTTTTCTTTATCGATCCAGTTATTACCTCTTTAAATAGAAAAATGTAACCAAAGACACATAACTTCCAATTTCTTCTTTTCAGGTCTTCCTCTCTACCGCCATGCACTTCTTCTTTCGACATTCCTAATTCTTGTACTTATTTATTTTTATGGTCCGCGGGAGCCCCAATCCCAGTCTATATGAAAAACACATTTAAATTTCCATAAATATGTAATAGACATTATTAATTTTTGATAAATTTCAAAGAAAATTGATTCAGGAATGCCTTTATTGTATGCTAAATTTTGGGTGTCCAGGAACCTTTCTTGTTTGTTCCAAATAAAACTAATTTGGGAATGCTACATTTTTTGTGTCCTATTGTATGCTAATTGTTTTTTGTCCGGGAACCTTTGTTGATGTAACAGACGTTACTACTTTCAAAGAAAATTAATTCGGTAATGTCTTTGTTGCACGACGTTGTTACTATTCTATTGTATGCTAAATTTTTGGTGTCCAACAACCTATAATTTGATAAATTTCAATTTTTTTGTGTCCAGAAGCCTTTCTTTTAAAGCAAACTAATTCAGGAATGTTATTTTTTTTGTGTTTTTGTCCACAAACCTATGTAACAAACATTATTACTATTCTATTGTATGTTTTTAAATGTTGATGTAATTTCCAGAAATATGTAACAAACATTATTAATTTTTGATAAATTTCAAAGAAAATTGATTCGGGAATGCCTATCCAGGAACCTTTGTTGCTTGTTTCAAAGAAAACTAATTCTGGAATGGTAGAGTTTTTGTGTCCTATTGTATGCAAAAAAGAAATTCTCCAGCAACCTTTGTTGATCTAACAGATGTTATTACTTTCTAAGAAAACTAATTCAGGAATGCCTTTGTTGCACGACGTTGCTACTATTCTATTGTATGCTAAATTTATGGTGTCCAGGAACCTATAATTTCATAAATTTCAATTTCTTTTGTGTCCAGGAGCCCTTGTTTTAAAGAAAACTAATTTGGGAATGCTAAATTTTTTGTATTTTTGTCCACGAACCTATGTAACAGACATTATTATTATTCTATTGTATGTTAATTTTTTTATGTCCAAGAACCTTTTGAATGTTCTTGCACGATGTTGTTACTATTATATTGTATGCTAAATTTATGGTCAGCCTTTCTTGCAGGACGTTGTTACTATTCTATTGTATGTTAAATTTATGGTGTCCAGAAACCTATAATTTGATAAATTTCAATTTATTTTGTGTCCATGAGCCCTTGTTTTAAAGAAAACTAATTTGGGAATGCTAATTTTTTTGTTTTTTTGTCCACGAACCTATGTAACAGACATTATTACTATTCTATTGTATGCTAAATTGTTTGTGTCCAAAACATTTTAAATGTTGATGTAACAAATGTTCTTACTAGGAACCTTATTATCTTATTATTATTGTACACTAAATTTTTTTGTCCAGACTCCTTTTAAATCTTTCCTGTACTATCAAACTTAGATACTAGGAACCTTTGTTGATGTACCAGACATTACTAATTTTTTATAAATTTCAAATTAAACTAATTTGAGAATACTAAATTCTGCATGGATACCACATGTACTTCAACTTGCCACCCATGTGTCCGTACTCGGTCGCATTTATTCCCATTCCAACCTGGCAGGGACTACGTTGCCATGCAACACTTGTTTGTTATTGGATTCAAAGATAGAGGCAACGTGCATGAACGTAGTCTCCTATGGATCCGTAAAAAAAAAATTGTGTGCCCTGCATTGATGGTAAGATCATATATTTTTTTTATACTTATTAATCTTGTGATTCAATATTACTTGATGTATAACTAGTGAAACCCAAAATCACCACCACAAAATAACTTAAAAGAAACATTGACACCTTAGTGGTAGATTTAATTTTTAGTCATCATCATTGAAAATAATCGATACTCTAGTAGTTGGGGAAAGATAGATACACTAATAAATAAAAGGAAAGATATATTGATACTCTAGTAGTTGGGGAAAGATAGATACACTAATAAATAAAAGGAAAGATAGTTGTTTCTCTTGTACAACGTGTAAGATCTCTCCTAGAGACATACCTTTCAAAATGTTATTATCAGATTTGAAGTTGACTGAAGATAAGTACATTGTCCTTTTGCACTCTTCACTTTTTACACTCTATTCTATTTTTAAAGATACATTCATTATACATATGGATAAATTATTTTGCCAAAAAAACCATATATGACATGAAAATACATATGCAAAATTCAAACTAGATGCCTAATGCAACAACATATAATTTTATCTCATGCATCACAAATATGGATTGTATTTTGATAACTACTTTCAAGAAAATTTGAGAGGCGTTCTTATGTAACAAAGATGAAAAATTGCAAACCATTTAAAAAAATTTAAAATTTCACTTCTTAAATTAGAACAAATGAATAGTTGACAAGGGTCCACATTGTCCTATTGATACATTTTCACTCTAGCTCAAAGAAAACAAACCATGGACATAATGTGTTCTTTGGTAATTGACCAATACATTAATAGATTTTCCAAATATGAACAATTTTACTTGGTATAATATACCACATGGTACTAGTGGTCAATGGAAAAAGTTAAGAAAAGGAAAAAATGCATTATATGATACATATGATACAATGAGCACATTTGACCTAGAAAAAATTTGTAGGGAAAATATGATGTTGTACATCATGTATTGGTATGCTAAGGATAACTTAAAAGGGTGGTAAACAAACTATTGTGAAGCATGTTTGTCTCAAAAGGCATTAATAGACACTATTGAGTGCAAGTTTGTGGCTCAAACCAATTCAACTTGAGGCAACATCAAAACAACATCCCAAGTAATTGCACATAAGGTAGAATTCATTTTTGACATTGAAAATCCATTAGGTATGAGAACATGTCAGTCTAACCTTGAAACATATGATATCCAAAATGATTTCCAGTACCATAGGACTTTTAAATGAGCTCAACTACATTCTACTATTATGGTTCAGAGTTAAGAAAAAACTCATGTTGATCATATATGAATATTAGAACATTAGAAAACAACTTAGCAAAAAGATATAGTTTATAAGTTACAAAGGAAATATTCATGATAAAAAAATTCCAAGTAACTTTCTTTATTTGTTCTTGACTCGAGGAGTAGGGACAAGGATATATTTGATAGCTAAAGAAATATTCCAATATTTATTTTTCTTCTACAATAGAGCCTTACATACTAGTCCTCTTAAAAAAAATGGATCATAACTACATTCACTAGCATGGCCACATATAATGTGAATGGTATCATGACACATTCAACTTTGCACATTCCCCAAAAAAACAATAAATATGCTTCCATTGAGTTTAAGAACTTTAGATACATTGTCCAAGGATTATGAATAACATTTCTTACTACTTATTTGATCAAGAATATTTGATAAGTGCTTGTATGTTATACAACATGGACAAAAGGTTACAATAAATTTTGCATGCTCCAATAACATCTTTTGGTAATGCTGACATCATATTATGTGGTGATATATGTTAAGAAAAATCTATACTAGACGCTTGGATTTTATTGAATAACTAGTCCTACAACATGAAAATATGCTATACACATTTTTTCAAGACATCGTCAAAAGTTTTAAACTCAAGTAGGTAATGAGACAAGAGAACGTTCATTTCATTTTTGTCCTCAAACAAAATAAAAAATCTTGTCAAATAATATATGATATCAACTACTTGAGCAAATATTGTTGTAGATATCTACCAAATCATATGACATTTCTTTATTTTTCCCAAAAAATAAATATGTTGAAAAACTTAATCAAAATAAGGAAACAACACACTACAAGTTTTCAAGAACAAAGTAGATCCGATAGAAGCGAAAACATTGACAAAAAGAAAATGCTTTTGAATGGAACACTTATCCTGAAACAAAATATGCTTGTAGAGTTAATTGTAGGAAACTAGGTGATCCAAGATGGTTTAGTAAATGGTGTAGATGTTGTATTTAGGAAATACACATAAAGCATTTAGAATCTACTATGGCCGACTTTTATGTCCATCATATTATTTTTAGACTAGGAAATGTTTACAGTGTATCATATACTCAACTTCAAGCCCTATTCAACTTGATCACTATAACATTTCACATTAGTGGCTCCTACAACTCATGGAAATCCATAATTTGACATTTCATGCAACCAAAACAACAACAAACTCTAGTTCATTGATAAATCACTTTTGGAAAACTATACTAAAAGATGGCAACACATTTATCATATTTGATACTTATTGGACTAATCACCTTGCTATTTGTCTCATTGTTCTGGCAACAATTGGGAACAATAAAGAATACGATTCCCCTCAAAAGTGATAAGAACTAAGGAATATGTAGTGTACTATGCACCATGAAAAATAATAGAATTGTTTTCCCTCGAAGCCAATTTCTCTACACCACCACTATATTACAACAATAAAATCTCCTCTTAAACTAGACAATATGAAATTTAATAAAAATATGTACAACAAGAAGCCTTACTTCTAACATTTTCCTAATAGTTTACATCCTCCCTACATTTTTTGAATTTATGTAATGAATTTTTTTTTCTTTTCTCATTTTCTCTTTGTTCTAGTTCCCTCAAACACAGGAATATTCCTTTCATTGTTTAGACAAATATGCATATTGCATTGTTTTTGTGTTGTTGTATACATCCGTTAGAGAAATTGACAACATTTTTGTTCTAGTTGTAGAAACACACTATCGGGCACGTAATTTAACAAAAAAAAACTCTTGGATTATCATTCTACATGTTCATGTATAACTTCCTTGTGCGGATATTTTCTATCAAATTTTGCAATATTTCTCCCCCAATAACAATTGCAATTTCCCCTAAACTTATGTTAGAAAGTGATACAATATGTTTTACTCATTTTCTTAAAATAGAACATGTTCATTCTCTCATTTGGAATGAATAAAAAATTTCCAATTGGTAATGTCTCTTTGTTTGTTGGCCATTAAGAACAACTTCTACTAGGACTATGAACATTGATCTTGTTACAAAAGAAACATAAGACTAAGATGGGTAACATTCCTTTATCCCATTAAGTTAGCTTTCTACATTTTATAATTTACTAGTGATATACATGTACTGTTAGCTTTCTACATTTTATAATTTACTAGTGATATACATGTACTATGTATTTCAAATATTTCATAGTCATTGTAAATAATAAAAAACATAGAATAAATCGAGCATAGAACCAAGAAATAATTTCCACTACTTGCAGTGCTGAAAAATATTGTTTCTTGCAAAAGTCATTCCAACAACATCTACTCCTCGCATAAACAACTACTAGAATTGTAGCACCCTAACACATTTTCTTAGAAATATTTCCATTCCACTATCTTCGCTTATCTAATCATTACATATTCCTATTTTTTGGTTGTATGCAATGTTCCAAACATAGACCCTTCACACATTTTCACCAAAACTAATAATGACACAAGTGAAGCAACAAAATTGTCCACCTTTTCCCATGATGTAAATAACAATTTATTACCTTGGATTTTGTTATTCTATAAATACCATTGCTACTCAAAATTATTTTTTGACTTTATACTAGAAATGGTGTTAGCGCTCGTGTAAATCGCTTGCATTCTCTGCAAAATTTTATCATGAACAACTCCTCCATTGCAACCTCAAAGAAATTGGAATATTGTCTTCCATTATTCAACTTTTTACACATAAACCATTGAAAGTGTTTGAGGGCAATTTCTTGGTTTTGTATGGCTCTAGTTGCACTAAAAAGGTAACCTCACTACTAAAACAAAACTTATGCACATTGTTCTTGTTGATAAATATGACCAAGTAATGATAATTGTGAATGTTGGAAATAATCTTATACTCCATTTTATTCCATATTGACACTTGACATGTGTGTTTGAATAAAATAATTTGGGCTTCAACCTAGGACCACATTTGAGCATGGTATAGTACTCAATGTGAACACCATCATTGAGTAAATTTCTAGGGTTTACAAGAATAACTATCTAGGACCTAACATGGGCATATCTAAGTTGATTGCATCCAATTCCACATACCTTGCTGGATATTTTGGCACCATGGTCACTTTTTACCAACAATGTAAAAATAAATATGAGATGTTTCAAAATGACAAACAAATTGAAGAAAACACATTGTTAGGGAACTAATCTCCCTAACCCATAACATAGATAGAATAATATATTTTCCATGTAATAAAGGTTGACATTAGTTAATAAGGCATATTTAATAAATATGAATAAGTCAATGTAAGAAGACCTAATAGAAGCTTCCACTTCTAGAAATATCTTCATCCATAATGTTATTTAGAAGATAGAATTAATATAAATAATAGTAGGAGGTATGATAAATATTTCTCTTGCGAATTATTGTAATAGGTCGTTCTTCTCTTGGAGGTTTCACCCTTGAAGAGGCAAGTGAACATTGCTCCCATTTCAATTAAGGTATAATTTTGGTGTGTTATTCTCTACATTCTATTGTTTTGTTGGTATTTTCCTTTATATTCTTGTTTCTACTTAATATCACATAACTAGGTGCATAACAAGTGGTATTAGAGCGCTTTCCTTAGTAGGAATTGTGGGTTAATTTTTTCCAGGGTAGAGACGTGTTCCAACATCTTTAAACTACAACGATATGTCATTCAATGCATAAATCCACGGTCAGGGAAGCATACATGTAGGAAATACAAGAGGTTTTATGCTCACATTGTTGGACACCCTTGTAACCCATGTTGGTACCCCTTCTAGTGGTAGTACATCAGACAACACCTATATAGGCACTTTCGCTTCCAAGTACCTTTGGTATATTTGGATCTCCCCTAGGTATCTTGAAACCAACTATAGATCAACCGATCAGATGCCTAACTACTATAGTGCCACCGACAATAACACTCGAGAAGATACTCTCTAGTACCTAGGTAATCAAGTAGTGTGGATAAGGGTACAGTCTAGCCTCCTTAGTTGGTTCCTTGAAATATTGGGTTGAGTACTATTGTTCGACCCCACACGTATATCAAAGAGCTATAACATAGGGAAAACCCTTGTCTGTAGGAACCCTAAAAACCCTAACCCTTGGGACAAAAACAAAACAGAAAAGGAACATATAAAATCTATTGCAGTGCAACCTTGCCTCCTACATTCGGGTTGCAAAATTACTACACATTTTTTCATGTTAATAATTTAGGCATTTCGACATTGCAGTATTATTCATATCGTAGTATAACTTTGCAGGAGTGAAAAAAAAGAAAAGAAAAAGACAAAAAGACAAGAGTATAGGGCCTGGCAACACCCTTATTTGAGACCTATCTCATTAGATTTCTATTTTTGCCCTGATTATTTTTTATACCCATCATTGTTAACCTTTTTTTACCTTCCCACGCCCTTATTTGAGATCTATCTCATTTGATTCCCCTTTTCTCCATGATCCTTGTGATACATATCATTTTTAACCTTTTTTTACCTGCTCGCACTCTTATTTGAGACCTATCTCATTTGATGCCCCTTTTTCCCTTCATTGTTGTGATACCTCTCATTTTTAAATTTTTTTACCCCATGGACCCATACCATTCGTGACCCTCTTATTTGCCACTTATAACATTGGTCTCCTCTCACTCCGCTGATCATCGTGGAATATATCACTTCTCTGCTTTCTTGTCTGTGGAACCACCCTCATCCCCTCATGGATCACACCCACCAAGAAGGAACCAATCAGAAACTGAATATTGACCTTACTACCCTTCATGCCCAAGTAAATAGGGACATTTTTTCCATTCATGAAAAAATGGACCACATCCAAGCCCAACTAAGTAGCCTAATAGCTAAATTCCATTCCACCCTCAATGAATTCATGAACAAATTACATGGTCCTTCCTCCTCTAACCCCTCCAACCAACCTCTACACTCTCATTCCAACTCCCTACCTTGTGACCCTCGTCTCCCCAAAGTCAAGGTCAACAAATTTGATGGATCGGATCCACAAGAATGGGTTACTCATATGAAACATTATTTCTCCTTGCATGGTATCATTGATGAGTTAAAAAATATTCGTTATGGAATTCTCTATTTGGATCCGGAAAGATGGCAATGGTGGCAATGGTGTCACAATGCACTCCAAGGGTATGTTGCTTGGTCATATTTTGTTGTTGTATGGAATCTTTGACATAGACACCCACCATTTAGGACGTCTAACCAAGTTGAAACAATCTGGAATAGTGGAACATTTTATTGTTGCCTTTGAGCACTTGGCTTTCCAAACCGAGGGAATGACAGGTGTTTTCTTTAGGGAATGCTTTATCAGTGGTGTCAAGGGTGAAATTCATGCCCGGGTCATCATGTATCACCCTCAACCTTAGTTGGAAGCCATTAATCATGCCAAGAAGGAAAAACAGGTCATCTTGGCCTAGAGCAGAAAACCTATTTTTCCCCCACCCTAAACCCAAGATCCCTGCCCCTCAGGAAACTCCTCTAAATTCCACAAGTTAACATGGGAATAAATGGTTGAATTCCAACTCGAGGGTCTTTGCTATAATTTTGATGATAAATACTTTTCAGGGAACAATTGTAAAGAACATAAACTTTTTATGGCCATTTCTAAGGATGTTTCTGATGAATATGTTGAGGTTTCACCTGACGTAATGCTACCCCCAACCAATAATATTATGTTGCCATTTGATCCTCCCAAAGTTGAACCATTGATTTCACTACACACTCTCACTGGTTTTTCTGCTCCTCAAACCCTCAAATTGATTGGTTACATTAAGTACAGGAAATGCATCATCCTAGTTGATAGTGGAATCACTCATAATTTCATTCATCGTCACATTGCCCAAGAAGTCAATTGATATATCCACGTTGTCAACAATTTTAAAATCATGATTGCCAATGGTGGTTCCATGAAATTTGGAGGGTGTTGTGAAAATGTGCGCTTACAAATTGGTCAGTATAACCTAAAATATCACATGTTTTCTATTGACATGGGTGGTTGTGACATCATGCTTGGTGCGGAATGGTTACGCACCCTAGGACCCATACTCATGAATATTAAGGAGTTAACCATGAAATTCCAAAAAGAAGGCCAACAACATAAATTCCAAGGCATTATGGCAGGATCTATAGAGATCATCAGTTTCTAGCACATGGAAAATTTATTCAAAAAAGGTCATTTTGGCATCATCGCCCAACTCCATTCCATTCAAGCATTTGAGACACCCCTAGTACACCTCGACCTTTGAGCTATCATTTCACACCATCAAACTATTTTCCAAACCCCCTATGGAATTCCTCCCTCTCATGGTGACCATGATCATTCCATTCCTTTAAAATCGAGCAATCTTCCTCCCAATGTTCACCCTTATCATCATCCTTTTGCTAAAAAAAAATGAAAATGAGAAAATTTTCCACAAATTGTTAGAAGTTGGTGTTATTTGTCCTAGTACTAGCCCCTATTCTTCCCCTGTTGTCATGGTCCTCAATAAAGAAGGCACTTGGTGCATGTGTCCTGATTTTCGTGCCCTCAACAAACTTACCATCAAGGGAAAATTCTCAATTCCCTCCATAGATGACCTTCTTCCAGATGGAACTTAGTGGGGATCAATACTTTACCAAACTCGACCTCCATTTTGGCTACCACCAAATACGTATGAAAGAGGAAGACATCCCTAAGACAACATTTCACACTCATAAGGGCCACTATGAGTTCTTGGCCATTCCCTTTGGTCTATGTAATGTCCCCTCCACTTTTCAAAGTCTCATGAATCATGTCTTTCGTCCTTTCCTCTATTACTTTTTGTTATTTTTCTTTGATGATATTCTCATCTATAGTAAAACATGGCCAACCCATCTCACCCATGTAGATCAAGTTATCCATCTCCTCTATAAGCACAAACTTTTCCTCAAACAGTCTAAATGTTCTTTTGGTGTCTCTTAAGTTGAGTGCATGGGTCATATTGTTGGCAAGTATGGTGTAAGGGTGGATCCTAAGAAAATTGAATCTATGCAGAATTGGCCTCGACCTAAAACTCTTAAAATTATGTGTGGTTTCCTGGGTTTAACGGGCTATTATCACAAGTTTGTTCAAAATTATGGAAAAATTGTGCCCCCCCCTAACAACTCTCCTTAAAAATGATGCCTTCAATTGGACTCTAGCAACAGACCAATCCCTCCAAGCCTTGAAGGAATTTATGTGCACAACTCATGTACTGGCCCTACTTGATTTCACTAAGAAATTTGTTCTAGAATGTGATGCATTAGGGAGAGGAATTGGGGAAGTCCTCATGCAAGATGGATGCCCTTTGTCTTTTACCAATAAACAGTTGTCAGAGTGACATTTGGACCAATCGATCTATGAAAAAGAAATGATGGTTATTTTGCATGCAGTGGATCTATGGCATCCTTATCTATTGGGAAAACGCTTCCAAATTAAAACAGACCATCAAAGCCTCAAGTACTTCCTAGAACAACTTATTTCTTCCCCAGAGAAAAAAAAAATGGGTGACCAAGTTGTTTTCATATGATTTTGATATCATTTACAAAAAATGTAAAGAAAACGTGGTGGTTGATGATATTTCGAGGAAATATGAAGAAGAAGGGTCCCTCTTCTCCCTCTCATTTATTGTTGTCGACTGGCTTTAGGTTGTTCACTAAGAATGGTTGAATGACCCCAAAATCTTCAGCCTCATCCAAAAATTGTAACAAGATCCCCAATCTACTCCAAGGTACTCTTGGCACAATGAAGAGTTTCGCTGTAAAGGTCACCTATATTTAAGCAAACAGTTGGCACTTAAATCCAAGGTGCTCTTTGAGTTTCATGCTTCTCCCACTGTAGGGCATTCGAGTTTTAACAAAAATTATGAACGGGTCAAATGATATTTCTTTTGGGATGGTGTTGGAGAAGGACATTTTGGGACCAATTTTGGGAATTGCATAGGAGCAAACCACGCAACAAGTTGGCTGAGCAGTAGCGTGCAAAAAAGAAGGGAAGACAATTAGTGCATTTTTAAGGGTTAGTGTGTGCAAATAGAGGAAGTCAGTTAGGTATTTTGGTCCATTTTGTAACGGGATAATCCTTAATGTCAATGTATAAATATGTATGGGTTTTGGGTAGAAATTAATTTTTTGGAGAGAGCATGTTATGGATGAGTAAGTTCTGAGCTAAGTGTGCACTGTATGCATGAACGATAAGGGCATGTTGGGTTGTAACTGAGATATCATGAATGAGTGGAGTGTGCACCTTTTATAATAAATGGTGTTAAATAATAATATAAGAAGCATGTTGTTGTGGACATATCCTATTTTTGGGTGAACCACATTAATTATGGTGTCTCTATGTTTTGTTTTGATGTGTTTGTTTATTGTTCTGGTTATTATGTGCACTTAGTGAATGAATGATTAATATGAATAAGTTATATGTTGGTTCTACGCACATGATGAATGGTCTGATAAATGAATGTTAAGTATGCTTAATATGATGAATGTCTCCCATTCCTCCATGAATGTGGAATATCGGTTTCTGTAGTTCTTGTTATTGCACAATTTGTAGACACAAGAAGGGATAAATAATAGTAGGTTGAACTGGAAAAACAGGAACCTTTCCCACCCAATGTCACCACAATGGGGAGGTTCTTTCTATTTAGGGAGGCTAGGCCTAGGGGAGACGTTCCCGGTAACCTGGGGTTTTGAAAGGGCAAAGGCTAACAGTATAAAAACAAATTTCCCCTTCATAGATTATTGTTGATCATATAGTCCCGGCTAAATAGCCAATAATAGAGTATAACCAAAGAAAAAAAAATCACCTGCTTGAGACAATACAACAAGGAAACTGATATGTGCAATCTTGGTTAGTACTTCATATAAATCAGTGACTATCTGATATTCAATATGAGCAATTTGAAAGTAAATGTTGACAAAGTCAATGTTTACAAAATAGCAATAGCAGTAATGTCACTTCACCAATAAATACTAGAATGATACAACATTCAATATGAAAAATCACTTCTTAACTCAATTAAGGCCTTCAACTACCATTCAATTGCTCACAAGATGAAACGTTGTTGCAATAAAGATGAAATAGTCAAAGATGACGTCAGCAACTTAGGGTTAGTAGGTTAGGGTTAGTGTAGTTAGGGTTTCAATTCAAGATAGTTTGAGAGTGTTTATATCCAATTCTACTTCAACACTAGAGGTCTGAGATCAATGCCTTAGGGTTAAATGGAGTCAATCATGAAGGACGCAAGAGTTGAAGGGAATGAGACTTAGAGGACTAGAGGGATAAGTTTTGAAGTGCTTCTAAAGTAGGGCTCAAAATCGTAACCCTAGGGGAGAGAGGCTCACTCTGGTGTTGCTAAAGCAAGGCCTCGTGCTCTTTCCTCCTTCCCAACAAACAACTAGCTCAAATGAAAAACAAAGTCAAGACAAGAGGGTTTAAAGAGTGACATTGCTGCTAAGGCAAGGCTCTTTCATCAAACCCTAAAAGAAAATGGCCCTAGGTGTAGATAAACTAGGCCTAGGATGTCCTCTTCCTCTTGAAGTCAAAAGGTACGGCTAGCGTAAGGGAAGAAGAAAAAGGAGTGTAGCTATGGCTAGGCTCTCTTGTTCTTCTTCAATGGCTAAAAGTTTTTATATCAGGGGACATGAGACAAGGACCTACTTGTGTGCTTGTCACCTAGGGTTTTTATTCAGCAAATTATAAATACATGTAAGAAATAAGACTACAACAATTCAATCAAGAAGTTTTGCAGAAAAATACTTACAATTCATCAAGAAAATAATCATGAAAACCCTAGTTGTAACACCTTCCTTCAAGAAAAACACCATAGAATGCCAAAAATCTCTTCCTTCAACAAGTGCGCCTTCCTCAAATCAGCCAATAACCCAAATAGGGCGCAAATTTCAGACCTCACTATGAGTGAGTGACAATTGATCATAAAAATGAGAGTCAAAACCCTCAATATATAGTGTATCAATGACCTAATTTTACTTTTTAGGTCATAAAAAGGCCGACAAGGCCACAATGTCAAAATCATATTGTTTTTACATTAAATGCTAAGTAAAAATCCCTAATCAAGTAAAAATGAGAGTAAAATCCCCTTCAAGGGCGGCGCTATCCCTTTCTAGGGCAAATGAGACACCAAGGAGCAAAATGTTAGCCCCTCAGGGGCCTCCCCAACATGCCACACGTGCCACTCCTGCCCAGTCTGACTCCAAAAGCATCCATGAAGTTGGATGACATCATAGTGAATATGGAGACGTCCCAAGCCTTCCAAGGCTGGTGTTCCACTAAAAAGGGGTCATTCCCCCAGGTCTAGTCGTGTCGAAGTGCCTCTGATGGAATGTCCTCTTCCTCTTCAGTGCAAAATCCCTGATCCATCTCCATCCTGTCTCTACCCCCTGATGGGGTCTCAGCATCCATCTAGTGGGCTCTTCAGCCCCATGGAGGTCTGAACTGGTCATCTCCCCATGTGTACTGGTCCAAATGGTACCTGTCTGTCGGGCATGGTCCTACACATCAAAAGCTACACCCTCCATGGGCTCATTAGTCACCGGGATCATAGAAATGTTAATCACATCTCATCATCAATATTATTAAACATATGCATAAAAACCCTGATACATCAGTCAATAGCTCAAATACATTACAAAAACCTACAATACAAGATTGGAGGAAAAGACAAGACGTCCTATTCGGCTAGTATCCACAAGAAAAGGAAAGTTTCTAGGAAGATTTCATCCAATCCATGTAAGTGAGGTGATGTGGCTAGGGGATGTTCATACATGTGGGTGCAGTGTGGGCCAAGGATGCATAATTTTATATGTGGGTGCCTTTGTAGAAGGCGATCTGTACCTGTCATGGATGCATTTTTTCCAATCTCGTTCTTACCTTTATTCTTTTTCTTGCTTTATTCTTTTATTTTCTTTTTCTTCTTCTTTTTCTTTTTATTCAAGGGATAACCAGAGGACACTGCCTTGGCATGGTGACCAGAGCTAACAGTGTTACCCACAAGTACTTTCACAGAGATGAGTAGGTTGGCTCGTGATGAGACCCCCTTTCCCTTGGCCATGCAACCAAAGGTCATTGCCCTCGCGTGGTAACCAGATGGTGGCAATGTCATATTGTTAGGTACCCATGAACCTAATAGGTTGGCTCGTAATGAGACCCCCTATCCTCTGACTAGGTCTTGTTTGTTATTTTTCCGGTACCTTTTGTTTCTTTCTGAGAGGCCTTTTATTGCCTTCTCGGGGATCCCTGGGCAAAGCATCTCAAGATTTCATTTCTAGGCTTTTGTCTTTTACCAGCTGCTTTTACCTTCTGGGCCTTGAGCCCCTTCTTCCCATGAGATAAGGTGCAATCCTACAAATAGGTCAACCCAATGCCTGGATAAGAGGAATGGGATAAATGAGTGGGAGATAAGATGAAACGGTGGTGCTATGATGGGAACACACGATGGATTTTCAGAAATCCCCCCAGTGGAAAACCAAGACCTATGGACACAAGCTTGCTAGGGCAGCTTGTCAATTTCCCCAAGCATGGTCAAGTGGGCCAATGTAAGATCCAAGCAGTTGTTAGAGATAAAAGGAATCAGATGCATATATTTAAAGGTTTCAATGATCAAAAGTGACACATACCATGATACCTGGACCAATTACCTCATGGAGCAAGAACCTCTTCTAATACAAGACCAAGCCGATGCTGATGGATGTTGTTGCTACTGACAAGACAAAGTTGATGGAAGAAGAAAAGGATGGGCCCTGCAGGGCCATGCTCAGGTCAATTCTGCTCTCGGTACTCCATGTCTAGGACTTGTGGGCCTTGAGACATGATCTCTTAGTTATCCCTAAAAAGAGGGGATAACATATGGCTCCAACTCAGTGACATGTGCTCACCGTAGAGAGCATGAGAACCTCAACATATCTGGCGTAACCTTTAGACCTGCTCAATCTTGATAGGGGCATCAGTAAAAAAAATTGGGGCGGTAATGCCACCCCAGCATACATATGGATATATATATAGACTAAAGAAAACAATCAATAATGAAAATGTGAAAGCAAACTAACATGA
>ML786843.1:1003588-1039678 GCA_009831015.1 Picea engelmannii
AGTAGGGTTTGAATCGAACAAAACAATACACAGGGTCGAAAATGGTTACGGCTAACAGCTGCAGCGCCCAAAGGGGAAAGGATTAATGGTATGCGTGCGAAGGTGGTGGGATTACCACCGCCATGAAAAACATTAATGGCACAGTACCGTCCCTTTTCAATCAATCATACCCAATATTAACATTATTCGGCCAACCCAAAGTTTAAACGGTGGACAATTATATCAACGTGCCAATGTATAATTTGAAACCACGATCATTCAATGTAAAATCAAACCCACAAATCAATGCGCCAAGTAATGATTCAAACCATAAAATCGAAATCCAAAAGTTTAATCAATGCGCCTTTGTAAAACCTCAAACCATTGCCATTCCATATAAAATCAAACTTATAATATTACCAATGCGCTTGTTGTATAGTCAAATGTTTAGATTCAAAGTTTTTAAAACATTGCAACAAAAGATCTCATAAAATCGATAGGTCAAGAGCTCATAACAATAAGGATTATATCATATAAAACCAAACTCGATCATGACCCTTACAGAATCAAATGTAACTAGTAGATTTGCATGCTCAAGGGATTATTAATCGAATTGCGCAATCAAAGAAAAATGGACATAGTTTGAAAAGATCACTCCAGCCACTTAATAACAAACCAAGGGTAAGTGCCTTTCAGAAAATGATAACAGTCCAAATAATGATGGAGGGGTTTTCACACTTTCAGTTTTGAAAACTGAATCGAAATCAAATTGCAAATGTCGCAATAAATAAAATGTCTAATTGCAAGATGCGATGATGACTTGTCGTTTAGGAGACAATAGGTGTAGGCAGCTTATAGGGCAATTGAAAAAAAATTGAATTGGCTGCCAACAGAAGGACGGATCCGTACATCATCTTCCACCTTCTTTAGTATTTTCGCAGTCTCAGATTTCTGACCTTTGAACTCGTCCAGGAGTTGTTGGTATTCCTCTTTCTTGATCCATTTAATATGATTAGAATTTTCCTCCTTTTCAAAAGGCGTATCTTCTGGAGAATATTTATGAGGAGTCTGTCTTGTTTTGTCACGTGCTTTGTCATCTTTGATGGAATCACTGAGCTCTTGCACATAAGTTGTAGTCACAAGTACATTCTGGATATGACCAATAGTTCCATCTTTCAATGGTCCATCTGATCCTTGGAAAAAGTTTTCAAATCGCTCTTTGATAGATGGTACCTTGATGACTTCTTTCAAAGGGATGGTTACAAAGATCTTGGATAATGCCCCTTCAAGGTCAAAGTTCAGGTTAACCCTTTCAGTCTTGGATGTTTTAGGAAAGATTACATCCACAGGTGGGTTTTTTTTTGGTCAGCGGCAATTTGGTTCAACTTCTTTCTTCTATGCACCTAAAACTCTTGTTTCTTTATCTTTTGTTTTGATTCCTAGTCTAGTTTGTTTATTACCGCCATTTTGGCTAACTTGGCTGCTTCTTTTATGGCCTCTTGATACTTTTCAGCGATGATATTTATTTGAGGGCCTTCTATGATGTGGTCTATATTTTTTACTTGTTGATGGCCATTATTACTGTACGGACACTCATGTTCCCAATGTGCTTCACTACATTGAAAACACCAAGGGTTCTCATCCACAATGACGGTGCTTGGAACTTCTATGTCTTTGAAAACATCTTCTTTCCACTCAACAATATTACTTAATCTATGTACTGGATAGACATCTTCATCCGAATATTTAGAGGCATTAGATGCATCATCGGGATAATCACCCCAATCTGTGTCTTCTCCTGTCAAGGGAAAAGTGGGGCAATCTTAAAACAAGTATGGATCCATCGATTTGTAATCACGAGGTCCAAGATCATCTATTAATGATAAAGAGGGTGTTTTCTCATCTTGCTCAAACTGACCAGTTTGTAATAGTATGGGAGTGCCCTCAAAAGATAATTGGTCATCCGGGTCTTGCTTTGTCAAAAAATGAACGATTTCGCGAATTCTTTTAACCCTTTGCAAGATACAAGACATATTAGTGTCTAAGTTGGTTCCATTATGCACTCGAGGGTCCTCAGACCTGGTTCTGGATCCCTATTGGTTTGGTCAAAATAATCAAATTCGGGTTCACTCATATCTTGATTTTCTAGCATTGGTGTGTTCAAGACAAACAAGGAATCTTCAAATTTAGGTTTTTTATGAGTGGCCATGCCCAAATCCTCATATGGTTCATGTTGTCTTGAGACGTTTAAGACATTGTTGATGTTTGAGAAAGTTGTGTTCCATTTCGTTTTGGGAGGCATGAGTTTTACCTCAAGAATCTTTGGGATCTTGGGTTCAACTTCGATGATATCCTCGTCATTAGATTCCCAAGGGTCATTATTGTACAAGAGATTGACTTG
The DNA here is from genome assembly GCA_009831015.1 of Picea engelmannii. Classification (NCBI taxonomy): domain Eukaryota; kingdom Viridiplantae; phylum Streptophyta; class Pinopsida; order Pinales; family Pinaceae; genus Picea; species Picea engelmannii. Next base: position 1,005,969 of record ML786843.1, read on the forward strand.
ATGGATGTAGTCTTCGAATTCAAGGTTCTTCTCAATCTGGCAAGCAAAATATTTTGCTTCTTCTAGAGTCGAGGGTGACCAATCTTTGAGAGTAAACTGTAAAACTCCTTCCAACGAGTTCAAGTAGTGTTGGAGGACAGCTTCTTCTGAGAAACTAGGCCCAATATTCTTGAGGAGAAGGTTGAACCTATCATTGAAATCCCTAATTCCCTCGCTAGAGGATTTGCAAATATCAGTGTATTGAGAGTAAAGGGAATCCATGCTTTATTTTTCACACCAATATTTCTTGAAGGCTTGTTCAATATCTTCAGGGGTTTTGATGTTTCCTTTCGGGAGTTTGTTAATCCATCTCCTGGCACTTCCAGTGAGTGAGCTCACAAAGAGCCTTAAAAAGACATCGGGGTGTTCTTGTCCGGATTGGTGAAACTGGAATGCATCATAGAAGTTGGTCCAATGAGAGTTGTCATAGGATCCGTCTTCCCTTGAAAACTTAGGTATCCAGGACTCGACCTTCTTGGGTAGATCATGTAACTCCCTTTGGGTGTTAGGTAAGCTTAAAGGACCAAAGAGTTCTTTATGAGACCATTTGGGAGAACTTAATGGGATGACAAGATTTGTGGAGGTCATAGTAGTAGATGAAAGTATATACTGACGCCCACTACGGGTCGTCATTAGCTATTTGTGGAGTCGTCGGATGATTTGCTTGAAATCATCAAAGAAAAGGGAAAACACCCTAGTGGAGTCGCCAGGTAAGCTTGTAAGATAAGTCTTCTGAGGCAAGGCTTACCGAAAAATGTCGTCTTGAGGAGAATTGACTCAGTGTTCCACGACAATGACGCCAAAATGTTATCGCACAGTTTGTAGACACAAGAAAGGCTAAAGAATAGTAGGTCAAACTGGTGAAACAAGAACCTTCCCCACCCAATGTCACCACAATGGGGAGGTTCTTTCTATTTAGGAAGGCTAGGCCCAGGGGAGACCTCCCCGGTAACCTGGGGTTTTGAAAGGGAAAAGGATAATAGTACAAAGACAAATTTCCCCTTCACAGATTACCGTCGATCAAATATTCCCGGATAAACAACCAATAATAGAGTATAACCAAAGAAAAGAAAATCACCTTCTTGAGACAATACAACAAGGAAACCAATACGTGCAATCTTGGTTAGTACTTCATATAAATCAGTGACTATCTGATATTCAATATGATCAATTTGAAAGCAAATGTTGATGAAGTCAATGTTTACAAAATAGCAATAACAGTAATGTCACTTCACCAATAAATACTAGAATGATACAACATTCAATATGAAAAATCACTTCATAAATCAATTAATGCCTTCAACTACCATTCAATTGCTCACAAGACGAAACATTTCTACAATAAAGATAAAATATCCAAAGATGACGTCAGAAAATTAGGGTTAGTGTAGTTAGGGTTTCAATTCAAAAGAGTTTGAGAGTGTTTAGATCCAATTCTACTTCAACATTGGAGGTCTAAGATCAGTGCCTTAGGGTTAAATGGAGTCAATCATGAAGGATGCAAGAGTTGAAGGGGATGAGACTTAGAGGACTAGAGGGATAAGTTTTGAAGTGCTACTAAAGCAGGGCTTCAAAATCACAACCCTAGGGGAGAGAGGCTCACTCTGGTGTTGCTAAAGCAAGGCCTCGTGCTCTCTCCTCCTTCCCGGCAAACAACTAGCTCAAATGAAAAACAAAGTCAAGAAAAGAGGGTTTAAAGAGTGAGAGTATTGCTAAGGCAAGGCTCTTTCATCAAACCCTAAGAGAAAATGGCCCTAGGTATAGATAACCTAGGCCTGGAACGTCCTCTTCCTCTTGAAGTCAAAAGGTACGGCTAGCTTAAGAGAAGAAGAAAAAGGAGTGTAGCTATGGCTAGGTTCTCTTCTTCTTCTTCTTCAATGGATAAAAGTTTTTCTATCAGGGGACATGAGACAGGGACCTACTTTTGTGCTTGTCACCTAGAGTTTTTATTCAGCAAATTATAAATACATGTAAGAAATAAGACTACAACCATTCAATCAAGAAGTTTTGTAGAAAAATACTTACAATTCATCAAGAAAATAATCATGCAAACCCTAGTTGTAACACCTTCCTTCAAGAAAAACACCATAGAATTCCAAAAATCTCTTCCTTCAACAAGTGTGCCTTCCTCAAATCAGTCAATAACCCAAATAGGGCGCAAATTTCAGACCTCACTATGAGTGAGTGACAATTGATCATAAAAATGAGAGCAAAACCCTCAATATATAGTGTATCAATGACCTAATTTTACTTTTTAGGTCATAAAAAGGCCGACAAGGCCACAATGTAAAAATCATATTGTTTTTACATTAAATGTTAAGTAAAAAGCCCTAATCAAGTAAAAATGAGAGTAAAATCCCCTTCAAGGGAGGCGCTAGCCCTTTCTAGGGAAAATGAGACACCAAGGAGCAAAATGTTAGCCCCTCAGGGGCCTCTCCAACATGCCACACGTGCCACTCCTACCCAATCTGCCTCCAAAATCATCCATGAAGCTGGATGATGTCATGGTGAAGATGGAGATGTCCCAAGCCTTCCAAGGCTGGCGTTCCACTGAAAAGGGGTCATTCCCCCAGGTCTAGTCCTGTCGGAGTGCCTCTGATGGAACGTCCTCTTCCTCTTCGGTGCAAAAGCCCTGATCCATCTCCATCATGTCTCTACCCCCTGATGGGGTCTCAGCATCCATCTGGTGGGATATTCAGCTCCATGGAGGTCCGAGTGTTCATCTCCCCATGTGTACCGGTCCAAATGGTACCTGTTTGTCGAGCATGGTCCTGCACATCAAAAGCTACGCCCTCCATGGGCTCCTCAGTCACCGGGATCATAGCAACATTAATCACATCTCATCATCAATATTATTAAACATATGCATAAAAACTCTGATACATCAGTCAATATCTCAAAGACATTACAAAAACCTGCAATACAAGATTGGGGGAAAAGACAAGACGTCCTATTGGGCTAGTATCCACAAGAAAAGGAAAGTTTCCAGGAAGATTTCATCCAAGCCATGTAAGTGAGGTGATGTGGCTAGGGGATGTTCAGACATGTGGGTACAATGTGGGCCAAGGATGCATAATGTTATCTGTGGGTGCCTTTGTAGAAGGCGAGCTGTACCTGTCATGGATGCATTTTTTCCAAGCATGTTCTTGCCTTTATTCTTTTTCTTGCTTTATTCTTTTATTTGATTTTTCTTCTTCTTTTTCTTTTTATTCAAGGGATAACCAAAGGAAACTACCTTGGCATGGTGACCAGAGCTGACAGTGTTACCCACAAGTACTTTCATAGAGATGATAAGGCTAGCTCGTGATGAGACCCCCTTTCCCTTGGCCATGCAACCAAAGGTCACTGCCCTGGCATGGTAACCAGATGGTGGAAATGTCATACTATTAGGTACCCATGAACCTAATAGGTTGGTTCTTGTTTGTTATTTTCCGGGTCCCTCTTATTTCTTGTTGAGAGGCCTTTTATTGCCTTCTCGGGGATCCATGGGCGAAGCATCTCGAGATTTTATTTCTAGGATTTTGTCTTTTACTAGCTACTTTTACCTTCCGGGCCTTTAGTCCCTTCTTCCCACGAGATAAGGTGCAATCCTACAAATAGTTCAACCCAATGCCTGGACAAGGGGAATGGGATAAATGAGTGGGAGATAAGATGAAACAATGTTGCTATGATGGGAACGGACAATGGATTTTCAGAAATCCCCCCAGTGGAAAACCAAGACCTATGGGCACAGGCTTGCTAGGGCACCTTGTCAATTTCCCCAAGCATGGTCAAGTGGGCCAATGTAAGATCCAAGCAGTTGTTAGAGATAAAAGGAATCAGATGCATATATTTAAAGGTTTCAATGATCAAAAGTGACACATACCATGATACCTGGACCAATTACCTCATGGAGCAAGAACCTCTTCTGATACAAGACCAAGCCGATGGTGATGGATGTTGCTGCTGCTGAGAAGACAAATTTGATGGAAGAATAAAAGGATTGTCCCTCCAGGGCCATGCTCAGGTCAATCCTGATCTTGGTACTCCATGTCTAGGGCTTGTTGGCCTTGAGACATGATCTCCTAGTTCTCCCTAAAAAGAGGGGATAACATTTCCCATAGGTACCTCGGGTGAGACTTCACCTTCTTGTGGGTGATGCCGAAAGGGATAGTATCTTTAGGGTTGTGTTGGTGATTTAATGTTAAACCCTGGGTCTTCCCATTGCACACGAACAAATGGTTATGTTTCTAGGACCAGGATTTGCGACTAAGGGGAATGTGGGGACCTACTAAGGAGGAGATTGGACAATGGTTGGACACAAAGGAGATCGATTTTGTTGTATATTAGAATAATAATATGTAGATCAGTGCAGTGAAATGACTATAGAGGTATGTGTTTATAGATTTGCATGAAATTTTCTTTGCTGATTTTTTGAATATTTTAGCGGAGTGGATCCAGAGATCAGTTGAACATAATGAAAGATCTCACACTTCTTTTCCGAAAAATTTGACTCCTGAGTTAATTCAGCAAATCAATACTATAAGTAATTGGCTATCACACGCAGTTGATTTCTGGTTGGATAGTAAACTGGGAGGTTACATTATTGAATTTGTTATAGATTGTACTCAGTCATATAGTACTGCTAAAAGGGAATTCTTTAAGGAACCTGGAGAAATATACTTGAAGTCACTATCTACTTGGATTAAGATGTTGTTGTGTGATAAGGGGGTTATGAAGATGGAATCTGATTTCCCTAGAAGTTAAGTGCTTTTATGCATAAGGGGGACTGGGATATGACCAGGGAATGGTCTGAGTGTTGCAGAGAAGATTAAATGCGGAACATATGGGATGATGATGTTGATAGAAGAAGAAGGTGTGATAGAAGAAGAGATTGGGGTATTGGGAAGTGGAAAGAGGTTTTGATATAGTAGGAAGAGGACCGTGGCTGATAGAGAGGAGAAACATAGTGAGTTTGAAGAAAGAGACACTCGTGTAATACTCTAGATCATACCATGCACATAAGGTCAACTCAGTCCAATAGAAGAACATACCACTCATGCCAAACTCCATATCAAACACATGACCCCTTGTGCGTCTCCAAGTTCTGAAGAAACTTTTTCAGTTGTAGTTACTAAGGATAGCAGTAAGAACAGTAGAAGTAGTATTGTAACTCAACTTATAATAGTATCACCAAGGAGGAATATTGTGAAAAATATGATGGTGGTAGTAGATCCCACTTTAAGAATTCTTGTCTTTCACGAGGCGGGTTCATAAGATTCAGAACAAATTTTATCATTTCTGAGACAATATGGACTGTGAAGAACATCCAGGATGATGATGCGAAGATTGCGCAGTTGGCGATGACATTCAAAGACTGTGCATTACTATGGTACATGAAATATCAAACTACTACACCTATGGGACAAACTATAACATTGGTAGATGTAAGACGAGCTCTATTGAAAGAGTTACAGAAACCTAAGTCCAAGTCGCAATGCATTACAGAGCTGAAGGAGATCAAGAATATAATGAATGAATCAGTGTGGGATTATGATCAAAGATTCAAGATACTGAAGGATTGATTGACATTCCAAATTCTAGATGAATAACATAGGGAATGGTTTATTGTAGGATTGTTGTCGCATATATATTTCCCCTTGACACAACATAATATTGCATCACAGTCAGAATCCCTAGAGATTTTTATGAAATTGGAAGCATCCCCTGTAGGATAAAATGACGCAAGGATGGCTCAAGTTTAGTCACAGTTAGCAGCGTTGAATATTCAGTTGAAAGAACTTGTGAAAGGAAAAGAAAAGTGAGAGGAATTATGGTGTGTCACATGTAGAACATAAGTTCATCATAAGAATGAATGTCCATTTTTTCAACAATATTTGAATATAGGAGCTTTGAATCCATTAGGGGTATGGTGTGAGATTTGTAGGAAAACGAGTCACCAACCGATTTCTCATTGATGTAGAAATATCAGAGCACTATAAGAAAATTGTTTTGTAATTTTTGTAAGTCAGTGGGACAAGAATAGAAGGATTTTCACACATTTGATTTGATGAGAGAGCACACCGCATATGCATACAGAGTCCAAGGACAAGAATCCAAAGGAGGATATCTGTAGTATAATACTTCAAGGAGTTATAATCAAGGAGGAAGAGGAGAGTTCAGAGGTCACAGAAGAGGAGGATTCAGTAGAGGAAGAGGGCCAATTATCTTCTATAATTGTAATCAGCCTAGACATTTGGTGTGATATTGTCTGAATCCTTTCACGACATGCACATATTGCACATAGCTAGACCATGCAATGAAGGATTTCCTGTAGTTGATCACAAAGAGGCAAGAAAAGAGGCACCCAAATGTATAGATGATAGTAGCAGAGGCATGCGATGAAAAACCCAAGATAGTAGAAGTTATGTGTGGAGGAACAAGAACCATAGTTGATGTGATGGATCAAGGAAATAGGATCCACCAGTGGGTGAGAAAAGAAGCAGAACCTCTTTCGTTGTTTGACCCTAGAAAAGAGAAAGAGACATATATGAAAGAAAGGAAGGAAGTGATAGGAGCAGAATAGATAGCATCGACTTCAACCATGCCCCCTTTGTATGACAAGACACTAGTGTATGATATGCCTCAAGTCTATGATCATTCAGAAAGGCAAGTTGACAAGGTAATAAATTTGAAATTTTTTCTAAAATGTTGTTTAGAGATAATGAAGTGTGAGTCTCCTTTGAGTATGTTGCACAGAATGATCAACCTTTGCACCCAATATAAAGTGATACCTTTCACACACCGAGCAGTTAACTAGGTGCAATGCAAGAAAATAATGAATAGGGAGTTTCAAATCAATGCGTAGATAGGAGACTACGATATGGAAGATATTATTTTAGATCTAGGTTATGATGTGAGTGTCATTCTAAAACATACCTAGACGAAGTTAATCCGGTCTCCCATTCAATTAAGGTTATTAAATCAGCATAATATTGTTCCAATTGGAAGGTTGGCAAGGATAAGTGTTAGTATCGATGGAGTCCGCAGCTTGACCGATTTTGAAGTGATCGAGATAGTGGATGGAAACACACATTACCCAACACTACTTAGACTTGATTGGGCCTTTAAAAACTAGATTATCATTGATCTGAAGAAGAGACAGATGATATTTGAAGTAGAATACTTGAGTGTTACTACACCATTGGATCCTATTGAAGGAAGAAGATATGTAGAGCCAATAAAGGGAAAAGAGCTCAACAACCTGTATAATATGACTACGTGGATGGATTATTATGTGAATCCTATGGCTGATGGTGTACTTAGTTGGGGAAGTATTAGTTCATGTGTGTAAGATTCATAAGAAGCTTTGGAGAATTGGCAACAGATATTGCATGAAGTGTATACAAGGAAATGTGCTCAGATTACCCACACCTTGCGATAGATTGGAACTGAGGTATGACAGACTAACCGATGTATCTTATTTTATAATAGAATTTGAATTGAAAATATCAAATCAACAAATATTACTATCTTTAGACATTGAATTGAAAGTGACCCCGACAAGATGGTGGGATATGCATAAGGATGGAATAATATATTGGTAGCAGTGCATAAGGCTATTACAGGTCAAGTTCAGGATAAAGAATGAAGATACTATGTAGAAGTATATAGGATTGAGTTGTTTGATGAATCATGTTACACAATGCATTGCAACATGGAGTAAATTACCTAGGAAAGAATGGACGCACTTTTTTTTACACAACTTGGACACAATCCCAAAGAATTGGTTTTTAGAACTGGAAGTGTGCAGAGAAATTGTAGATTTGGAAGAACTGACTCGTAATTTAAAGGTAAATTTTAGTTTTGAATATGAGACCCCTTTAGTAGACACATCTTTGCAGGTTATCAAGGACAATATAATTATATCAGAAGACACGATAGAACTAGTAATTGTATGTATCACAGATAGATCTACTGCAACGGTTGAAGAGTTTTTACATTGTTATAATGTTGTTGAAGAAGACCAAGGGGACAAAGATCCAAGAAATGTGCAAATACTTGAAACTGAAGGATAAAGCATAGTGGAAGGTATAGAGCTTGAATTGACTGTATATGCAAAACCATTGAGAATGCACAAAGTAAATATTGGTACCAAAGATAATCCCAAGTTTGTGAACATAGGAGACTATTGGAATGACAAAATTGTTGAGAAGATAATTGATTTGCTGCGTGAATATTACTATCTATTTCCGACCACGTTTTCATAGATGAAAGGGATTTTTGGGGAGCTAGGAGAGATGAATATCCCATTGAATCCAAATGGTAAGCCAATGAAGAAGAGACCATACATATTGAACCCAATGTATAAGAAAAAGGTGAAAGCGGAGATAGATAGGATGTTGGAAGCCGCAATTATTGAACCTGTCATAGAATCAGAGTGGATTATTCCAATGTTAGTTCAGGATAAGAAGACTTGAGGGATCATATTTTTTGTAGATATGAGGAAATTAAATGACACTTGCTTACATGATTCGTTTCTGACTCCATTTACAGATGAAATCTTGGAGAATGTAGGAGGACAAGAAGTTTGTTCATTCACTGATGGATTTTTAGGGTATCATCAGATCAAGATTGTGCAAGAAGATAGATATAAGACTACATGTGCGACAGAATGGGGATGTTACTAGTACACAATGATGCGTTTTGGATTGAAGAATGCACCAACAATATTCTCTAGAGTGGTGGTAGCAACATTTAAATAATTCATTCATAAGTTATTAGAAGTATACTTAGATTATTGGACGATGTTTAGCTTGTTGAAAGAACATGTTGAGACTTTATGCTTGATGTTGGATAGGTGTAGGAAGTTTCAGATATATTTGAATTTGAATACGTGCATTTTTTGTGCGTCGTTTGGTATCTTACTAGGCCATGCAGTGTTTAAGCAAGGACTGTTGGTGGATCCTGTGAAGATTGTTTTGATTGTTGATTTACTACCGCCGACTTCAGTGCAACAATTACGAGCAACGTTGGTTCATACATGATATCGCGGGAACTTCATTAGGGGATATGCACAAATCACAACCCCCATGGAAAGATTACTAAAGAAGCAGAACAAGTTTCAATGGAATGAGAAATGTCAGAAAGGTTCAGATACTTTGAAGCATAAATTGGTTACCGTGTCAATTTGGATATTTCCAGATTGGAAGAAGGAGTTTCATGTTCACGTGGATGCATCCTCTGTAGCATTAGGCGCCTTTCTAGCTCAGTGGGGATAAGGAGATATATATCATCCCATTTCATTTGCAAGAAGGAAGTTGTGAACCACTGAACAAAATTATATTACTATAGAACATGAAGGTTTAGCAATGGTGTATGCATTGAAAAAGTTTAGACATTATTTGTTGGGCTCACATTTTAAGATCTATATAGATCATTTTACGCTGAGATACTTAATTAATAAGCTAGTGTTGGAGGGAAGAATATACAAATGGCTATTATTTTTTCAGGAATATGACTTTGAGGTAATTGTGAAACCAGGGAAATTTAATTCAGTACTTGACCACTTATCGCGCATACTATCAAGAGAAGATGCAGGAAACTTGGATGTCAGTCTACCAGATGCACACTTATTTGCAGTAAATATGGCTAATGATTATTTTGCAGATATAATCCAGTTCTTGAGCACAGGGATAGCCCCACCAAACTCTATAGTTTCGTAGAAGAAACAATCAGTAGTGAAGGAAGCAGACTATCAACTGATAGCAGAAAATTTGTACAAGTTAGGAACATATGGTATTCTGCAACGATGTGTATTAGAGCATGAAAGACATATGATATTCTCAAAGGCACATGGAGGGGTTGCGGGAGGTCATCATGCAGGGAAAGAAACAGATATGAATATTTTTCACGTAGGACTATTGTGGCCTACCCTTCATAAGGATGCGAAAGAATTATGTCAGACCTTTGATGTCTATTAGACACTTGGGAAGCCTTCTAGGAGAGATGAGATGTCGTTAGTAACGTAAGTGACATTACAGTATTTTGATAAATGGTTCATTGATTTTGTTGCATTGAGTAATCCACTAGCAAAGAGGTCAGGATCCAGATACATCATTACTGCGAAAAATTACTTGACATGATGGGATGAATAAGAACCAGTCAAATATTGCAACATGGAGAAAGCTACACGATTTTTGTTTGAAATTGTAGTTACAAGGTTTGGATTCTCCATATCACTTATGAGTGATAAGGGAACTCATTTTCTAAATAAGATGATTGCAACTTTGACAAGGGAGATTCAGATTCATCATCATAAGAGCACACTATATCATCCTCAGGAAAATGGAATAGTGGAAGAATTTAATAAGATCCTTGCACTAATGAAGGTGTGTAATGTAAGTTGAGATGATTGGGACTTGAAGATTCTAGAATTACTATGGGCGTATAGGACTACAAGTAAGATTCAAATGACATGACAAACACCATTCATATTAGTGTATGGCCAGGAAGCAATTATTCCTATGGAAGTCATTGTGTCGAGTCTGCACATTTCCACACTGACAAAGCTTATAGATTCGAGCTCAATAAAGAAGAGACTATCAGAGCTAATAGAATTGGAAGAAGATTGTTTTGTCACTAGATTTCATCAGCAAGTTCAAAAAGCGCACAACAAAACCTAGCATGACAGACACATTAAACAAAAGAAGTTCCAGATAGGAGACTTAGTTTAGCTTTATGACAACAAGTTTTTGCAGCACCCTGGAAAGTTTCAGATGCATTGGTTGGGTCCATATGTGATCATATTTTTGATAGACATAGATGATTTTAGGGGCTAATTTTACATGGTTTTTCCCAAAACAAGATTCACTAATTTCCATTTTTTCTAAAAACGATTCACCCAAATTCCATAGAATAAAATTATTTTACCTTAAAAATCGCCAAAAGTTTATAAAAACTATATAAAATCCTTAGAAATTTGAATATTTTTACAAATATATCACCAAACATTTTACATTTTGCATATTAAGGACTAGTAAGATTAGCCCAGATTACTACATTTTAATATAAATTTCCATCCTTAAAATCATTTGTGGTGACAGAAATAGGTGCAATCCAGTTGGAAAAACTGAATGGGAAAGTTGTGGAAGGATTGGTTAATGATAGTCAACTGAAATTGTATAGGGACAACCATGATTCTGCGCACTAGTCTGAGTGTGCAGTATGTGTACCATAATATATGTATTATAGTGTATTATAGAAGAAAAATAAAAAGAAAAGAAGAAAAGAAACAAAAGTGTTTGAGTTAAGAGACCAAAGGTTGAAGTTATTCATAAGGTATTGTTCAAACTAAGTAAGGAGAGAAACATGAAAATTTCCCAGATATGTAGAAAAGAAGAATAAATCGTGCACAGGAAGGTGGATGGACTCGCGATAGAAAATCATGCAAAAGGAGATAAACACATTAAAGAAAAGACACGATGGGACAAGCATTTAAGAGTAACATGGCGACGAGGTAGTAGAGCCACATAATCATAAATGAAAAACAGTAAGAGGACTTTGACAGGCTGGAAAATATAGCGTATAATCCATCAGAGGATACGAAGTTCATGAAGAGCTAGGGAAAGGATTGAATGCGAATGCAAGTGGATCAGACTGCAGGTTTGGGCATGAAGAAGAATAGAAACAACTGGTGATAGGAAATAAAAGTAGATGAAGGGTCGACAGGGAAAGGTTATTATTTTTCAATCATTTCAGAGAGATAGAATGAGCCAAGCGAGTTTGAGAGAGTCGAGCAAGAAAGTTGCAGACGTGATTTAGTTACAGAGAACAATGGTGCCACCGAAGATAGGAGAATATTCATCACAATAGGAGAAACAATGCATTGGGAAGACATCGATACATGTATTCAAGGAAAATTCGAGAGCATAAGTGTCAAAGCCAATCCCAATCAAAATTTTGAAGGATTATGTGCCACCAAAGAAGTCGAAAATGAAGCAGGTTAAGTTACCAAAGGAACTAAAGTATGAACTTGTTGAACTAGAGATCCCATTAAGGGTAATAATTGAAGACGATATGTTAGGTGCAGTAGGGAGTCTGAAGTATGCAAATCATGACTTGATAGATGTAAATAATTTTATAGAGTTGGCACCAGATAAGTACAGGACCATAAATCCCACCCCGGATTCACAGGAAGCATTAGTAGAACCACATGAATGGGAAGCAGGGCTAAAGAAAACATTCATTTTGAATCTGTTAGACATTCCACATTTAGGTAGGAGCACGGAGATAAACATATGTGTCAAGTTGTTACTCAGTTGCATCCTTGGAGGATTTTCATGGTTAGACATGTCGATGTCAATAGACACTGAAATCATCATGCATACCACTGGTTTACCATCAGCAGGGGAAGACCCACTGCCATTATTCACAGACAAGTTGAAGGAGAAGGCACTCTTAGAAAGAATGAAGTATAAGTATGACACATTTAGAGGAGCGTGCGGTTTGGACATTGCAAGTATTAATGATGATATAGGCAGGTTCACAATGCAAGTGTTGTCCTATAAGTTGTTGAGAAAATGTCACAAATATCAAGTACCAACAAGTATAATAGAAGCAGTCGAGAAGTGTGTTGTAGGAGTACAATTGAACTAGGCGACGTTCATGTTGAACCCATTTTTTATGGACCACGGGGTCGCACAAGATAAGGGAATATAATTCCGTTATGCATGGTTGCTGATATTGATTATATTAGTGGCTTGGAGAGATCTGGAGGACACTCAATTTCTGGGAGATGTGAAGAAACCATGTGTAGTGAGATATGTGAACTTGTGGCATACTGCCCACAAGGAAAGACAACTGCATAATAACATCACATTCTATGTTTACAAAGAGGTAATTTGACAGAGCATTCAAGATACATTGTGCATACTACCGCAGGTAGTGGAAGCATACAAGGGGATTATGCGTTTTAAAGTAGGAAGACACCACGCGTATATTCAAGCCAAGAGGGACCCAGATCAATAGTGGTTTCTGAGCAGGTATAGATTGACAAAAGATGAGGTTGGGCAGATTGTGGAAGACTGGGAAGAAGAATGGAAAACCCTAGTACCAGAAATAGAGAAACCACAAAAGGAGATTGAACTAGAGAAGGAGACAAAACTAGAGAATGATATTAAAGAAGAAGAAGAATCACATGAAGGACAAGGAAATGGCGTAGGAGAAACACATAAGACAGTACCATGCCCTAGAGAGAAGAGGAAAGAGCATGATAAGGGGAAACTAGTACACCAATGGAAGAAGAGGAAAGCATTAAAGGAAGTGGTCACCCAAGCCCTGACAGAAGATGACTTATAAAATATAGGCGATCAAGTAAAGGAAGTGACAGACAAAGCGTTTCAGTGCACAACATAGAAACAATAAGAGATACAAACATATGTGCAAGAGAATATCACTTCATTGTGTCAACTTTTGGAAGAATCCAAGATAACACCAGAGAAAAGGACCGAGGAAGAATAGATGGAGAGTACAACAAATATTATAGAAGCAAGAGAAGAGATATCTCACCCATCAAAAGCATCAAGAGAGCACAAATTAATGAATTTATCGATAGGATAATTAGAGTTCCCATCGACAAATATTTAGGAGAAAGCACAAGCATTAATTCATATTGACTTAGTCTTGTCGTAGTTGTCGATGAATGTATTAAAGAGTTTGCAAATAATTGTTACACAAGAGATAAATTTGTGTGCAGAGTCGATGGTAATTCAATTGACTAAAGTGATAAATGATAAGGCAACATTGCATATAGAATACAACAAAGTTATGATGGAGTGGGATGAGGTCGAACAAAGAGAAGGAATGTTGAAAAACGTAGTGCAGGAAGTGTACAAGAATTTTCCAGAGATACCAATGGAAGTTGACACTCCACTAGAAGAAAAAGCGTTGAATATTAGAGAAGTCATTCGATGATTCTGCACAAAGACAATAAACTTTGAATCAAACACGATGCAAGGAACTCCACCTAAGAAAAGGGAGAAAAGAGAGAAGATAATGACAACAAAAGTAGAAGGTATCAAGAGTTTGGAGGAGGAGTGTGCTAAGTTGTATGAAGAAAGCACACAAGTATGGACTCAGCTAACAAAAGATGAAAAGTTGCAAGGAATAGGGTAGAATTTGTAGGCCACACTAGAGGAGGAACACAATTTTAAAGAGATGATGAGCACTCTGACAACGATAGAAAAGATGGTTTCAATCGTGGAGAATAGGAAGTTATGCTTAGACATAAACCAAATGAGAATAAAATAATAGACTCGTGCACAGAAGATCGAGATGTTGCAGGAGGAATTGTTCAGGGTAACAGAGGAACATGCAGTTTCACAAGCCATTGTGAAGCAGGGAATGCAAGATAATACAAAGAAGTTGAAGACACACATTACTGTAGAGACATTAGAGGAAATTTTGCAGCGGGAAACCCAAGTAAAAGAAAAGGTTGTGACTGCAAAAGAAACATTCTAGAAGTTCATGGAGACATGGACAAAGGTCTGAAGTGGCTTGAGACAAGCCATAGGTGAGTGTTGGGGGCCCATTGGAGCAGGACATTTCGAGACCAATTTTAGGAATCGCGCAGGAACAAACCGTGGGACAAGTCAACTGAGGAGTTGTGTGCACATAATAAATGAAGGTAGTTATCGTATTTTCAAGGGTCAGTGCATGTGAAAAGAGGAATTTAGTTAGGCCTTTTTGTCTATTTTGTAACAGGATAATCCCTAATGTTAATGTATAAATATGTATGGGTTTTGGGTAGAAAGCAAGTTTTGGGGAGAGCATGTTATGGATGAGTAAGTTCTGAGATAAGTGTGCATTGTATGCGTGAACGTTAAGGGCATGTTGGGTTGTAACTGAGATATCATGTATGAGCGTAGTGAAAACCTTTTGTAAGAAATAATGTTGAATAATAATATAAGAATCTCGTTGTTGGGGATGTAGCCCAGTTTGGGGTGAACCACATTAATTATGTTGTATTTGTGTTTTGTTGTGATGTGTTTGTTTAATGTTTTGGTTATTGTATGCACTTAGTAAATGAATGGTTATTATGAATAAGTTGTATGTTAGTTTTGCACACATGATGAATGGTCTAATAAATGAATGTTAAGTATGTTGAATATGATGAATGTCCCCCATTCATCCATGACTGCAGAAACCTAATTCCTGCAGTCCCCATAGGTATCTTGGATGAGACTTCACATGCTTGTGGGTGATGTCGAAAGGGATAGTATATTTAGGATTTTGTTGGTGATTTAATGTTGAACCCTGGGTCTACCCACTATGTGCAAACAACCAACATGAAACAAGATGTCCACACCTTTGTGGTAGAATGTGATATATGTCAATGAAATAAGGGAGAGACTATCAAAACTCCTAGCACACTCCAACTGCTTCTGATTCCACCTATTATTTGGAAAAATATTTCTATGGGTTTCATTGTGGGCTTACCCAAATAAGGAAATAAGTCACCCATCATGGTGGTACTGGATTGTCTGTCCAAACATGATCATTTATGTTCTCTTCAACACCCATTCACAACATCTACAGTGGCTCAAAATCTTTATGGATAATATCTTCAAACTCCATGGAATGCCTCATTCTATTGTTTTTTATCGTGATCCAACTTTTACTATAATTTTTTGGCAAGAAATATTTAGGCTCCAAGGAACCCAATTGCAGCTTAGTATAGCCTATCATCCCTAGATGGATGGCTAAATGGAAGTGGTCAACAAGTGTCTAGAAAAATATTTGAGGTGCTTTGCATTTGACTGGCAACATCAATGGGTTTAGTGGCTACCCTTAGTTGAATTGTGGTACAACACCTCTTACCATAAGACCACTCGCATGACTCCCTTTGAAGCAGTCTATGGACAAAATCCACCATCATTTCTCCCATGCATTCCAAGCATCTCCAAGGTTTAGGAGGTTGACTGCAATCTTACATTTCACATGACCATTCTTCGTAGTCTCAAAGAAAATTTGGTCATGGCTCAAAACCGCATGAGGCAACAAGTAGATCAGGGTTGTTCTGAAAATCAATTTGTTGAAGGGGACCAAGTGTTTCTCTGTCTACAACCGTAGAAGCAAACTTCGCTCAAATCTCAGCAGTGTCAAAAACTAGCCCTATGGTCCTTATATTATTCTCAAACATGTGGGACCATTGGCCTATCAGTTAGCTTTTCCCAAAACCTCTAGGCTACATCCTATTTTTCATGACTCCTTCCTGAAGAAAGTGATTGGCACCAAGTGTCGTGCTCAGACTAGTCTACTAGAGTTGGATGAAGAAGGTTACATTTGGTTGCAACCACAAATTGTATTGGACCAACGAGAGAATTATGTCCAATAGTGCACCATCTAGGAAGTGTTAGTTCAATGGAAGGATACTCCACCAAAAGATGACACCAGGGAACCGACTACTATTCTACAGAAATTTCCTCATCTTAAGCCTTGAGGACACGGATCTTTTTAAGGGGGAGGGCATGTTAGGGAATTAACCTCCCTAACCCTTGACATAGATAGAATAATATATTTTCCATGTAATAAAGGCCAACATTATTTAATAAGGCATATTTTATAAATACAAACAAGTCAATGTAAGAAGACTTAATAGAAGCTTCAAATTCTAGAAAGATATTCATCCAGAATGTTCTTTAGAAGATAGAATTAGTATAAATAAGAGTCAGAGGCATGAGAAAGCTTTGTCTTGTGAATTATTGTAATAGAGCGCTACTTTGCTAGAGGTTTCCCCCTCGAAGAGGCAAGTGAACATTACCCCCATTTCAACAAAGATATCATTTTGGTGTGTTATTCTCTACATTATGTTGCTATGTTGGTAATTTTCGTTATATTCTTGTTTCTGCTTAATATCACATAGATAAGTGCATAACACACATCAACAATTATAAGTCCTCTTAATTATATTTTTCTCTTATTTTTTGTCCATCTATATGCATTCTATATTTCCCTATACAATCATTACATATATGCCATTTCCAAACCTAATCCATTGAAATTATTTCATCCCCTCTCAGCTACAATTGAATTAACATTATAAATATTTTTACTTTCTACATCCCTTGATCTTTATTTCCAACTTCATTAAATTCCTAATTCCTAAAATATAAAAGTATTCACTTAAATTTAAAAAATACTTTTGATTAACATTAACAATTTCTATATAAAAATTGAAAATGTCATAAAAGAAAATAAATACCCCTCCACTCCTTTTATGTCATTTTGCAACAGACAAGTATTTAAACGCAACATTAATTTGCTTAAAAGATGGCCTAGCACACTGTGCACATTGCCAAGAAAACAAATCATAATTTTATAAACATAGCTTGGAATTCACAATAGATAAAGATCAATTCCAATATGTGCAAACCATTTTTGAAAGAAACCTTTCCAAAGTTAACTAAAATCTCTTATAAACAATATGAAAAGGATGTAGTCTCATCTTTATCTAAACTATA
This sequence comes from Picea engelmannii, assembly GCA_009831015.1. Classification (NCBI taxonomy): domain Eukaryota; kingdom Viridiplantae; phylum Streptophyta; class Pinopsida; order Pinales; family Pinaceae; genus Picea; species Picea engelmannii. The sequence continues at coordinate 1,023,509 of ML786843.1, forward strand.
AGAATTCCATGTGCATGGCATTTTTACATCATGAACGTCACATTTATAAAATATTAATATTCAACCACTTTTTTCCTATAAATAGAACAATGCACTAAATGCATGTTATTTCTTTTAAATGAGAATATTTATACAAAACTTTGTATTTTTTCTTTCTTACAAACAACATACATGTTAAGTGATGCCACACATTTTCCAATGAAACAATGAATCGATTTATTTTCCATTCTAAAAACTTATTAATTATATTGTATGTACATGTTAAGTGATACTATTTTACTATTATCAATTTCTAAAAAAAATGTGCACCTATGACCATGATTAAGATAAATAGATTCACGTATGTATGTATTTTTATTTTTTTTTCACATATCATATTATTACATTCTACTTTACTTTTTCAAATGAAATGTATGGCCTGTGCAATGGCTTTATGATTTCATTGACAACTTCAAAACAACTAAAGCTTAAAAACAAATTTATAATCTTATGATTTCACTTATCAATGTGACCAGTTATCATCTCTTAAATTAATGCAATTTCAACATAATCTATTATTTAGAATTAACTAAATTTACCCTTTTCTTCATCTTGGAATTATGTTCAATTATCTTTTATTTCTTACAATTCATTTATGATAACTAGATCTCTCCTTTGTAGCTGATAAAAATCAACATTTCTCCTGATAACTAGATGTCTCATTTGAATCTATATTTTCTTTAAACGATCAACTTCCATTGGTTTGTTGTATTTGCTAAATTAATATATGCATCAATACAAAATTATGTTTCTAAAATCTCTAAAGATTTAATATTCAAGTTCTCAAGGTTTCATAGTGATAGAGGCTTTAGAAAATGCAAGGTTTCATATTGGTAGAGGCTTTAGAAAATGCACTTTCAAATCGTTTTGGGTTCATTTACTAGAGTAATTCCATCCTTTTAGTAAGTATACATGTAAATACTATAAATAGAATAATATTAAATATACAAATTTTTAGTTTACATCCAAATTATGGTTTAAGTATGAATATTTTGAATGTAATAATTAAGGGTATGGATTCATTTACTAGAGCAATTTCTTTCTTTTATTAAGTATACATGCAAATACTATGAATAGAATAATCTTAAATATACAAATTTTTAGTTTACATTCAAATTATGATGTAAATATACAAACTTTTAGTTTACATTCAAATTATGATGTAAGTATGAATATTTTGAATGTAATAATCAAGGGTATACATTAGTACCATCGGTATACTCTTAGTTTCATGTTGAATTCTTATAAACAATAGTATCAATTAAAAAAAAACTAATATTAATATAAAAAAATTGTTTCTAATGATTGATTGAATATATACCAAAATTTCAATGTCATCATAATGTTACCATTCACTTAATATTCATGCCAAGCAAACATTGTGTCATTCTATAATACCTTATTCACTGCTCCCTCTGACACTAGAAAAGACTGCCTCATATCTGCAATTTTTCTTGGAATCCACAAATGGTAGGGACTCAACCACTAGGTGGCCCCTATTATGATATGTGAACACAAATTAAAATGGAATAAAATAACATGAAGAACATGTTGTCGTTAATAATGTTCTTATTTAAATCTTGAATTTAACATCTCTATATGAAGAAAAAATAAATAGTAGGTTATACAAGTTTTTTCTTTAACTTTGGATAGAGTGACCATGACCAAATTTGAAAGTTTAATAACACAATTTTACAATACTTATTTTTTTTTATGGATTAGTGCACAATATTAAGGATCTAAGGACTCATAAAACACTTGATTGTTTAGGGTATTCCTATAACCTTGAGGAGGATCTCTTTCAAAAAAAATTATTAATAAGGGTACTCTTCTAACATAGAGGTAGGGTGTCACAGACCTATAGTTTGCTTGAATTTTTCTTTGTAAACTTGATTTTCCCCAAGTCTATTTTAACACCTAAGGGGTTCACATTTTTATAGTAACTAGGTATGAGAGGAAAATAATGATTATTCTCACCTCAAGAAGGTGGTAGGTTCATAATGCAAATATTCTAAAGTATCCATAGTAGTAATTTTGTATGTCAACATTTCAAATCCATAACAGGATTCATTAGGACAATAAGTCAATGGTAAGGGATAAGGACTTGATCAATTAATACTAAATATTCGAATAATGATCCCTGCATATTTTTAGAAAAAATAATTATGAACCCCTTATTTCAATATTTATCCTTAACTTCTTTATCAATCGGATCTCATTCCAGAATTCCCTTTCATACAACTTAGTAATTATAGTTATAATATTTCTATGACATGTAATTTCATATTGCAAATATTCTGGAGTGTCCGCAGTAGTCTTTTTGTATGTCCACATTTCAATTCCATAATAAGATTCATCATCAAGACAATGAGTTAATGGTAAGGACCGAGGATTTGATCAATTAATACTAAAGATGTAAATAATGATCCCTACATCTTTTTAGAAAAAATAAATCAACAACCCTTGTTTCAATATTTATCCTTGACTTCTCCAGCAACTAGATTTCATCCCAGACTTCCCTTTCTTACATGGTAGTAATTACATTTCTAATATTTTGTGGTGTGTATTTTCAGAATGCAAATATTTGAAAGTGTCCATAGTAGTCATTTTGTATGTCAACATTTCAAATCCATAACATGATTCGTCATTAGGACAATGAGTCAATTGTAAGGAATAAGGGTTTGATCAATTAATACTAAAGATATGGATAATGATTCATGCATCAAAGATGGATTGGTGTTTGGACAATACTAGTTGCATGTTAGGATGAATGTGTTGAAAATGAGTCTCAAAGGCTTGAATGGCATGGAATTGATTCACAATTCATAAATTCTCATTTTTAAGAAGATTTTCCATATGGTGGGAGTTGATGATATTTGTAGAACCAATTGTGATTCCTTTGAAAATGTAGCAATACCCCTCCTCCTATAAACTCATGTATAACTCACAAAAATCCATGGCGACAAGACCTAATGTATGTAACCATTCAACATAGAATAAAATGTCACAACCACCCATTTACATAGCAAAAATATGGGTTTTCAAGGAACAATCACCCATTTGAAGCCTCTCTTTTTCACAATGACCACCGCATTTCATGGAACCTCCATTAGCATAATGATTTGGAAATTATTCACATCATGGATGTAGCAATGTGTTTCTTGGGATACACATCGATCAATGATGTTGTGGGTGTTACATTTTATCAATTAAGATAATGAATTTGTAATGTTTGATTTATCCAAACAATTTAAGGGCTTGGGGAGCATAAATACCAATCAAGGCTATTGAGATTATGCTTATACTAGCAGTGGGTGGTGGGGGTGAATCAATGTATAGTACCTTTTAATTTATTTAACCATTTGTCAATCTATCATTAGCTGAGAAACAATAATCACATATAAACTCAAATCAAAATGCATGGAGTTTAACATGGAAAACCATGTGGGATAAAACCACAAAAAAATTTCTTTATAAATGTTTGTAGGCACCAACTTGTTGTTACAAATAATGTAGGAACAAACCTACTATAGACACCAATATCCTATATTGAGCACCAACTCAATAAGATATGTGTAGACATCAATTCACGATCTTCATACACATAATACTTCTAACTTCACTTGCATGTTGCATTCCACAAATAATCCTTCAAACCCTAGAAAGCCTCATGGAATCATTCTCATAATGTAATCACTGATGAAAACATCTACTAACGAAAACTTTCACTCACGAAAACATCTTACAAACAACATACAAGCATGCCACACATTTTCCAATGAAACAATGAATCGATTTATTTTCCATTCTAAAAACTTGATTAATTATATTGTATGTACATGTTAAGTGATACTATTTTACTATTATCAATTTCTAAAAAAAAATGTGCACCTATGACCATGATTAAGATATATAGATTCACGTATGTATGTATTTTTTTTTTTTTTCACATATCATATTATTACATTCTACTTTACTTTTTCAAATGAAATGTATGACCTGTGCAATGGCTTTATGATTTCATTGACAACTTCAAAACAACTAAAGCTTCAAAAACAAATTTATAATCTTATGATTTCACTTATCAATGTGACCAGTTATCATCTCTTAAATTAATGCAATTTCAACATAATCTATTATTTACAATTAACTAAATTTACCCTTTTCATCTTGGAATTATGTTCAATTATCTTTTATTTCTTACAATTCATTTATGATAACTAGATCTCTCCTTTGTAGCTGATAAAAATCAACATTTCTCCCTGATAACTAGATGTCTCATTTGAATCTATATTTTCTTTACACGATCAACTTCCATTGGTTTGTTGTATTTGCTAAATTAATATATGCATCAATACAAAATTATGTTTCTAAAATCTCTTAAGATTTAATATTCAAGTTCTCAAGGTTTCATAGTGGTAGAGGCTTTAGAAAATGCAAGGTTTCATATTGATAGAGGCTTTAGAAAATGCACTTTCAAATCGTTTTGGGTTCATTTACTAGAGAAATTCCATCCTTTTAGTAAGTATACATGTAAATACTATGAATAGAATAATCTTAAATATACAAACTTTTAGTTTACATCCAAATTATGGTGTAAGTATGAATATTTTGAATGTAATAATCAAGGGTATGGGTTTATTTACTAGAGCAATTTCTTTCTTTTATTAAGTATATATGCAAATACTATGAATAAAATAATCTTAAATATACAAACTTTTAGTTTACATCCAAATTATAATGTAAGTATGAATATTTTGAATGTAATAATCAAGGGTATACATTAGTGCCATCGGTATACTCTTAGTTTCATGTTGAATTCTTATAAACAATAGTATCAATAAAAAAAAACCAATATTAATACAAAAAAATTGTTTCTAATGATTGATTGAATATATACCAAAATTTCAATGTCATCATAATGTTACCATTCACTTAATATTCAGGCCAAGCAAACATTGCTTCATTCTATAATATCTTATTCATTGCTCCCTCTGACACTAGAAAAGACTGCCTCATATCTGCAATTTTTCTTGGAATCCACAAATGGTAGGGACTTAACCACTAGGTGGCCCCTATTATGATATGTGAACACAAATTAAAATGGAATAAAATAACATGAAGAACATGTTGTCGTTAATAATGTTCTTATTTAAATCTTGAATTTAACATCTCTATATGAAGAAAAAATAAATAGTAGGTTATACAAGTGTTTTCTTTAACTTTGGATAGAGTGACCATGACCAAATTTGAAAGTTTAATAACACAATTTTACAATACTTATTTTTTTTATGGATTAGTGCACAATATTAAGGATCTAAGGACTCATAAAACACTTGATTGTTTAGGGTATTCCTATAACCTTGAGGAGGATCTCTTTCAAAAAAATTTATTAATAAGGGTACTCTTCTAACATAGAGGTAAGGTGTCACAGACCTGCAGTTTGCTTGAATTTTTCTTTGTAAACTTGATTTTCCCCAAGTCTATTTTAACACCTAAGGGGTTCACATTTTTATAGTAACTAGGTATGAGAGGAAAATAATGATTATTCTCACCTCAGGAAGGTGGTAGGTTCATAATGCAAATATTCTAAAGTGTCCATAGTAGTAATTTTGTATGTCAACATTTCAAATCCATAACAGGATTCATTAGGACAATAAGTCAATGGTAAGGGATAAGGACTTGATCAATTAATACTAAATATTCAAATAATGATCCCTGCATATTTTTAGAAAAAATAATTATGAACCCCTTATTTCAATATTTATCCTTAACTTCTTTATCAATCAGATCTCATTCCAGAATTCACTTTCATACAACTTAGTAATTATAGTTATAATATTTCTATGACATGTAATTTCATATTGCAAATATTCTGGAGTGTCCACAACAGTCATTTTGTATGTCCACATTTCAATTCCATAATAAGATTCATCATCAAGACAATGAGTTAATGGTAAGGACCGAGGATTTGATCAATTAATACTAAAGATGTAAATAATGATCCCTACATCTTTTTAGAAAAAATAAATCAACAACCCTTGTTTCAATATTTATCCTTGACTTCTCCAGCAACTAGATTTCATCCCAGACTTCCCTTTCTTACATGGTAGTAATTACATTTCTAATATTTTGTGGTGTGTATTTTCAGAATGCAAATATTTGAAAGTGTCCATAGTAGTCATTTTGTATGTCAACATTTCAAATCCATAACATGATTCGTCATTAGGACAATGAGTCAATTGTAAGGAATAAGGGTTTGATCAATTAATACTAAAGATATGGATAATGATTCATGCATCAAAGATGGATTGGTGTTTGGACAATACTAGTTGCATGTTAGGATGAATGTGTTGAAAATGAGTCTCAAAGGCTTGAATGGCATGGAATTGATTCACAATTCATAAATTCTCATTTTTAAGAAGATTTTCCATATGGTGGGAGTTGATGATATTTGTAGAACCAATTGTGATTCCTTTGAAAATGTAGCAATACCCCTCCTCCTATAAACTCATGTATAACTCACAAAAATCCATGGCGACAAGACCTAATGTATGTAACCATTCAACATAGAATAAAATGTCACAACCACCCATTTACATAGCAAAAATATGGGTTTTCAAGGAACAATCACCCATTTGAAGCCTCTCTTTTTCACAATGACCACCGCATTTCATGGAACCTCCATTAGCATAATGATTTGGAAATTATTCACATCATGGATGTAGCAATGTGTTTCTTGGGATACACATCGATCAATGATGTTGTGGGTGTTACATTTTATCAATTAAGATAATGAATTTGTAATGTTTGATTTATCCAAACAATTTAAGGGCTTGGGGAGCATAAATACCAATCAAGGCTATTGAGATTATGCTTATACTAGCAGTGGGTGGTGGGGGTGAATCAATGTATAGTACCTTTTAATTTATTTAACCATTTGTCAATCTATCATTAGCTGAGAAACAATAATCACATATAAACTCAAATCAAAATGCATGGAGTTTAACATGGAAAACCATGTGGGATAAAACCACAAAAAAATTTCTTTATAAATGTTTGTAGGCACCAACTTGTTGTTACAAATAATGTAGGAACAAACCTACTATAGACACCAATATCCTATATTGAGCACCAACTCAATAAGATATGTGTAGACATCAATTCACGATCTTCATACACATAATACTTCTAACTTCACTTGCATGTTGCATTCCACAAATAATCCTTCAAACCCTAGAAAGCCTCATGGAATCATTCTCATAATGTAATCACTGATGAAAACATCTACTGACGAAAACTTTCACTCACGAAAACATCACAACCTCAAAACAACATCACAACCTCATAGTAATGCACACAACATCTCAACCTCGTGAAAACATCACAACCTTAATCGATTGATGACAACATTCACTCACGAAAAACTCACAACAACATCACAACCACACTACAACATCACAACCTCGTATTAGTGCACATGACAATATCTCAACCTTACAACAACATCTCAACCTTATAGCATACCTTGAAAATAAGAAAGACCCAAAGAAATTCCCTTAGACTTCTCTTGCACACCTATAGATCCCAAAGAGACACACTAACACCTTTAGTGCACCTCATACTTTATATCTTGCTTGGTTATTCTAAAAATGCAAAATTCCATCCTATATTTATAGTAATTCTATCCCCACTTTTTGAGCTGACCTGTAAAAATTGGTTGAGTCGACCTCAATTTTATGGCTGGGTTGTTGGCTAAAAAACTTCATATATCCTCATTCCTAGGGATCTAGAGGGAATTCCATATTTCATTGTAAAGGTCTTAGAATAATATTTCCAACCATATAAATTGTGCTCCCATTTGAGACATGTATGCAGGGTAAAAATGCCTTCAAATATAGGGTATCCAAATTTACCAAAAATAATACTTTCAATAATCTCCATCTTGCAATATTTATCTTGGACATCTGTAGGCTTGTAATATTTATTTTGGACATATTTTATGATCCCCCTATCTTTGAAATCTATGACAACAATATTTCCAACAATCTCCCCCTTTGTCATTGATGGCAATGCTTAGTCAATTCAGATACTCCCCATGTCTTCATTTCTTCCTTTGTTTGCAAATTCTCCCCCTTTGACATTAATGGAAAAGGGATGCTCCCCATAATCTTGTGCTTCCCCTTACTGACAATATTTGAGGGATATCACTCTCATAAAACATTTTTCTCATTTGAATTTATCGAGTATGTATGAATCTCTTGAGGTTTTGTTTGCATTTGCCACTAATCTTCCTAAAGCTTATTTCCTTATCTCACACCCTTTAGAATGAAATGTGAGGTTGTAACCTTGATCACACATTTGGGTGACTCTTAGAAGATTATGCTTTAACCCTTCAACTTAAAATACATTTCATGTCTTATTCTTTCCATTGTCAAGACTAACAAAACCTTTTCCAACTATCCTTGCAGAAGCTTATCTCCAAAAGTAACATTGCCTCCTTTTTCTTCCTTCAAGGTGAGAAACTTGGTATGGTCCCCTGTCATGTGTTTTCAACATCCACTGTCAATGTACCATTGGTTCCCTTCATTTTGAGCATAAAGTGAAAGTCCATATTATTCCTTCTTCGGTTCTTCTTGCTTCCTTTTCCACACCCTGGTGTATTCTTCTGTATGCTTGGTAGGAGCATATTCTTCCTTGTTTTCTTTAGGATAATTTATTGTGTTTCTTATACAATCATGTGTTATATTCATGTAGTTATTGCACTTATAACTTTCAGTATCAAGTAGAGGAACACATGAATTGTAGTGTTTGTTGGAAAACCCATGAGAACTTCTGGTTTTTTTGTTCACATAATCATCCTTTGAGGTTTTGTAAGAACCTCTATTTCTATCTCTCACATGATCACTTCTTTCATAATCTCTACAATCTATTGATTTATGCCCAAAATTATTACAAGAAAAACAATAGCCAAGAAAGATATTTTGGTACAGGTTTGTGAAAGGTCTTTGTGGTGGTACAACTCTTCTGAACTCATTCTTGTTGTTCTTGTGAGAATAATCAGGTTTCTATTGGCCATCATTCCTTTCTTGTTGTTGCTTTCATTATTGGTGGAGCCTTTGAGAATATTAGCATAGCTTTCAAGATTTTCTTCATTTTCTTTTTCTGGTGGCTTTGTGACTTTAATGCTTGCATCTCCCTTGGTGGTCTTTTATTTATCATCGTAGTCGATACATGTCTTGATGAATGGTGACCTTTGGAAACTGATAATATTATCTAATATTTTATTACTCTTTCCAAACTTCAAGCTTCTATTCAACTGATCAATTGTTTTCTCTAGTTCCTCTCTTAAGGAAATTATTTTAGCTTCTATCTTCTCACAATTTTCTTCATTTTCTTTCATTTGGATTTTCACCACTTCTTCTATCCTCTTTTCCTTTTCTAGTTGAGTCTTCGGGATAATAACTATCTTCTTTGTTTCTTAAAGATCATGATCCTTATTTTCATTTTTCTACAATTGTTTTTTCTACTTTAAATTATCTTCCTCGTGTATGTCTATTTATTCTAAGGAACTAACAAGTTCTACTTCAATATTCACTTCCCCATCAATGTATTCTTCTTATAAATCTTTATTTTCTTCATCAACGAGTTTTATTTCCATGGTTATGCAGAGAAATTCTTCTTTATCATCACTATCTTCCCTTTCTTTGAATTTTCCATATCCTCCTTTTAGCTTTCTCACAACTTGTGCTTCTTCTATGTCTGACTCACAACAAGAACAATCAAAAGATTTATCTTCATTGGATCTGTCTTCATAAAATTTTTGTAGCTTGTCTCAAATCTATTTAGTTGTTGTACACTTCATTACATTGACAATCTCATAATCTAGTAGGACACTTAATATAACCTCAATTGTTTTTTCATTGTTTTCACTTGACTCCTTCCCAACTTTATCTATATAACCTGTTGTGACTGATTCTGAAATATCAAACCCGAGGGCCTGCAAATATCCCCATTCTTATACTCCATGTCACATAGTTTGTTCCATCAAAAAAAGGAGCTCTATTTATAGGGATACCTTCCTTACAATCCATATGTGCTCAAGATCTTCCTTCAAGTGGTTAAATTGTTTCTTAAGGAACCAACTCTGATACCAATTGTTGATCTTATGCTTATACTAGTGGGGCAGGGGGGAGGGGGGTGAATCAATATATGATATGTTTTACTTTGTTTAACCATTCAGCAATCTATCATTAGATGAGAAACGATAACCACATATAAACTCAAATCACAATGCGTAGAGTTTAACATGGAAACCCTTGCAAGAGAAAACCACAAAAAGTTATCTTTATAATGTTTGTAGGAACCAACCTATTTTTACAAATAACATGGGCACCAACCTACTATTAAAAATATTATAGGAACCAACCTACTTGAGACACCAATATCCTTAGTTGAGCACCAACTCAACAAGATGTAGGCACCAACCAACTAGAGACACCAATCTCCTCAACTAAGCACCAACTCAATAAGATATGTGTAGACACCATTCCACAATCTTCATACACATAATACTTTTGAATTCACCTACATTCTTCATTCCACGGACAATCCTTCAAACCCTAGCAATCCTTATGGCATCATTCCCAAAATGTAATCATTGACGACAACATCCACTTACGGAAACATACACTAACGACAACATTCACTTATGGTAAAATCTACTCATGGCAACGTCACAACCTCACTACAATATCACAACCTCATAGCAGTGCACACTGCAACATCTAAACCTCACGAAAACATCACAACCTTATAACATACCTTGATAATAAGAAAGACCCTTATACCTCTCTTGCACACCTCTAGATCCAAAAGAGACACTCCAACACCTTTAGTGCACCTCAAACTTGATATCTTACTTGGTTACTTTAAAAATGCAAAAAACCTTCCTATATTTATAGTAATTATGTCCCCACTTTTTGGTCCAACCTGTAAAGACTGGCTAAGTTGACCTCAATTTTTTGGATGGGTTGTTAGACAGAAAAATTCATATCTCCTCATTCCTATGGATTTAGACAGAATTCCATATACCATTGGAAAGGTCTCGGAATAATATTTCCAACCATATAACTTGTGCTCCCATTTGGGATAGGTATGTAGGGTAAAAATTCCTTCAAAGACAGGGTATCCAAATTGACCAAAAATAATACTTTCAACAATCTCCATCTTGCAATATTTATCTTTGACATTTGTAGGCTTGTAATATTTATGTTGGACATATTATAGGCTCCCCTTGTCTTTGACATCAATGAAAATAATATTTCCAGCAAAAACATGCAGGGGGATATGTGGTTCCACATCCTATGGAGTTGAAGGGGAATGTCTTCAGTGGGTAGAGGAAGAGTCTCCAGAGGTATAGCTTCAACTTCATCATCTGAAATTTCATCGGAAATGGCCATAAAGAGTTTTTTCTCATTACATTTATTCCCATGAAAATATTTCTCATCATAGTTGTAGTAGAGACCTTTAATTTGGTGCTATACAATTTTTGCATGGGTTAACTTGTGGATCTTGAGGGGTGGAGAGGAAGAAGAGGGATTGGTAGGGGGAGAAATGCTAGGATGGGAATAGGGAATAAATTGTCTTTTTAATTTGATAAATGACCACCTTTTGGGCATCACGGGCTCTTTGAGATCAAGGATAATTTTAAGGATGGAAATTTTTCTCAAAATGCAAAAACCTTAGTGAATCTTACTAGTCCTTAATATGCAAACTATAAAATGTCTGGCAATATTTTTGTAAAAATGTTGAAATTTCTAAGGATTTTATATAGTTTTTATAAAATTTGGGCTATTTTTAAGGTAAAATAATTTTATTCTATGGAATTTGGGAAAATCATTTTTTGAAAAACTGGAAATTTGCAAATCGTTTTTTGGGAAAAAGCATGGAAAATTAACCCATGGGTGAAATTTAGCCCCTAAAATTTTCCTTGGTCCTATCTAAATAATTTTTTCATGATATGTTTGTCCCTCTATCCTATTACACATGATTCTATGAATAATCTTTTGAAGTTGACGGTATTATCATTGATCATTTTTGCACATGTTTAGAACGAAAAACACGCTAAATGTATACATTTGTGTCATAATAATAACAACCTTCTATTGGGTACATATAACAAAACATGTTATGTAGTGTGTTTATTCTAACATATCAAAGCTTTCATTTCTCCAAAAATCTTTTGACCAAGTTTAATGCCTTGAGCTCATCCTTGAATCTCTCATATAGTTCTATTTGTATTGTGTCAAGACAGTGTTTAACATGGGTTTCAACCCCTTCCCGTTTTTAGTATATCCTTCTGGTTCAACCCCAATTTAATTAGTGTTTAATGTAGATATAATATAGAGTTGTGGCCAAGTGATTTAATATGTGAAATGTATTTCTAAATTTTAATAAATAAAATGTGATGCTAGTTGTTGGGGGATATGGACAAATATGGGGGATGAATTAATCCATAAGATAAGGGAATGTCTAGGAGTGTCTAAAAGGGGTCCAATGGGAAAATTATTCATGGGTATTAATCCAAACCCACATTTCTGAATTTTGTATGATTATGTATTAAACTTCCATTTTTTGTTTGAGTGTGGAAGAGCTCAATCATTGAGTTCATGTAAGAGGGTGGGTGTGAGAAGTCACATCCCATAGTTATTGGGACCATGGAATTGAGTACAATCATTTTGGGGAAGAATGTAATTCAAGCAAACAAGCCAAAGGAGAGGAAATTTGTATGGGGAGAAAGAGCAGTTTTTGGATAGTCATGTTTTTGGTGAGCAACAAGCAAAGAACAAAAATGAAGAGAATTGAATTTGTAGCAACCATGGAGAGTGAACTATGGACTATATTTGGAGCAGAAGAATGAAGTTTCAGGTTGTCAGACTTGAAGAGTGAATTCATGTGTGAGTTTCACTATAACAACAAGTGATTGATGTTGTTTTCCTGGTGTTTTACTAGCAGTGAGTTCCCTTGAGTTTCTGAGTAGTGAGATTCTCGGTTACTTGTGCCATAGATACCCTGATAAATGAATGGGACACTCGATGAACTAAGAGCAGTGAAGGGGTACATTCCTTGGGTTGGGAAGGTTGAGAGGAAGAGAGCTAGTGGAAAATCAGGATAGTTGTAGGAGAATACTAGTGGGTTATGGGATATTTTAAGTTGTGAGTGGACAATGAGAGACCACCCTATTTTTTGGATTTCTAGCCCTAGATTGGCGGTGACTTGCTATTGATATTTGCAACAATAAGTCTATGGTTGGGTGGAATGTTCATCCCAAACAGCTGGTTGCACAACTTATTTAAAAGATAAGTATCTATTTTTATGTGTTATATTTATAAGCTTAATGGTTGTGCATTCACTTTGTCTTTAATAAGGATTTATATGTTTCCATTTCGAGTTATTTAAATTGCATTCATGTCAATTTTAGCAAGTTGTAGATGCATTTAATTAATGGTATCAGACAATAGTTAGATTTGTGTGTAAATCGTAGCTAGTAAGCTACATGAAATTAGTTAGTAGAAAAAAAATCCATTTTTATTAGTTTTCCACGTAGTAATGTTCCTCAGTTTGGTACATTACATATTTACTATTTCTTATGATAATACATGATGAACTGCATTATGAATTTTCTAATGAGTTTTCTTAAATCATCTACCATGATTATAAGACTATAATTACTTGTTTATGAATTATTTGTCATCTTTATGCCTAATTGTTTTCTAACAACAATGAAACACCTATATTTAATAAATATAAATATAAGTGACATTTAACTACATAATATTTTGATTCAAAACATTTTTTAATAATTTTCTAGAGCTTGATAACCAATGGATCATTTTGATAACTTACATTCAAGGGAAATCTTGTGACTTTCATCCATTTGGATACATTTAGGAGTTCTTTGACACACTTGGGACAATGGAGGTAAGGAAGCTCCATCTAGAGTATGGATCACACATCACGGTGAGGTTGTGGCTATTCACTAGGAGTTTATAAACTTTCATTCCCTTGTTGGTAAGAATATGATGGAAATATGTGTTCATGGGTAGTCTCCAGAACATCTACTTGTTCAAGACGAGGTTTGACCCCATGAACATAGTCACCAAAAGGTTTTACAATTGTTTCCTCTCTATTTTCATCATTTGTATAATTAGCATAGTAAAAAAGTATAATTGTTTCCTTTATAGTTGATAGTTACATATGATATATTAATTGTAATAGAATTGACGTCGAAATTGAAATGAACCATAATGAGCACCTATGATTTTCTTGTCAAGAAGGGATATGAGGCGTTTTTTCTTCCATTGTTGTATAAAATTAGGGCCTCTTTATTGAATGTCTATAGACTATGATTTTCTTGTTTTGAATTGGTAGGAATAATTGTGGCGTCAATTGTGTTGGAATTGAAGTGTTTTATGTTGAATGCCTTTGATTTGCAGTGTTTAACCTTGCCTTGTCTCTAATTTCTTGGATTATTTCACGGGGGTTCTCTTTACTCGCTAATATTTGTACTTGATTATGTAAATTCTCCATTATAACATGGATTGATGTTGATAACTTGTAAATAATGCTTTATCAATTGTGCACTAAATGATATAGAAATATTTGCACAAGAAATTATCTCAACAATGTGTTGTTGGTTTTCATTTTTTTTTATAGGTATTTGGACATAATTTATATTGAGATGTGTGATTTTTTAATAAAAGAATAATATGTGCACATTTCTATAGGCCAAGAATGTTCAAGTAATATGAAGAATATAAAAAAAAACAGTTCTTTCATAATGAGTGGGAATTCTTGGCATATATAAATGTGTGTGCATTCTTAATAACTATTGTTCATGGATAATTCCATGGTTTGAGGCCCAAAAATGACAAGTTTAGGGTTGATATACATAGAATTTGACTTTCATGGTCACTTTTAGGACTCGTAAACTATGAATGGGATATAAACTATCAAAAAAATCCCAATATGAGGAATGTTTACTCTATGAATGGGATATAGGCATGATTCTCATGGATTTCCTTCCATAAAGTAAGGAAATCATCCCTATTAAGTTTTTCAAAGTATCACGGTCCATGTATGGGGACCATACCATGACATAGGACCTCTAGAGGGAATCCTTCTCCTATGAGTGGAATATAGGAATGAATTGAACAATTTGCACAACAAGGATGGATCTCATGTCTCAATCTATGGCTCTAGGATGAAAACTAGGATGTGTGTGTGTGTGTGTGTGTGTGTGTGTTTAGACTTCATGGGCCCTACAAAAATCTTGGAACCACCATAGATCCCTTATAGATACAATATTTAGATTTTTATTAATATATAATAATACTTTGTATGGGCCATACATGGGGCCATGAATTTCCATAGAGATCTTGTAAAGGTAATCTTTGGCATTTGTGTGGGATATGGGAAAAATTTTGAATTTTTTTCAAATTATAGATGGGTATCATTGATTAGAGAATGCTTCAAGGTTAAAACACAATGAATTATCCATTGACATTTACTTTTAGGGCTCATTGTCCTTGTGTGTAGCCCTAAATCATCATAAAGGACCTAAAAATAGAATATTTGGATTGCAAGTGAAATGTGGGATTTATCCTAATGATCGATAGACCATATATGTGTGTTCTTTCTACATAATATCATTTGGTGATGAAAAACTAGATACTTATGTTCAAATAATTGCTTCTAAGGTTCAAATGACATGCAGAGGGCCTATAACCAACATAAAGACCCTATAAAGGGAATTGTCAGTCTAAAAGTTTGATCCAAGAACTATTTTGATATTTTGCATAACATTGATAGGTCACATAGGTTACAACATGGTTTAAGTATGAGGATGAAACATACCAAGGGGGATGGAATGTAATGTACCTAGGGAGGATAATATGGGGTACCTAGGGAGGTACCCAAGGGGATAATAGATGAAATGTCTCCATACTAATGGAATATGCCCTCTATGTAATTAAAAGGAGATAATATAATAATAAGGGGTATTTGGCATAGAACCCTAGGAATACTCATGATAAAGTATAAATACACATGAGTATCATTGTATTGGAT
>ML786844.1:19570-45174 GCA_009831015.1 Picea engelmannii
AAGAATTATTATTATGTAGATTAAGGAGAAGAATTATTATTATGTAGATTAAGGGGAGAATTATTATGATAGGTTCTTGAGGAGAATTTTTATGATGTAGATTGAAGAGAATTGTTATGATGTAGATTTGATTAACAAAGAGACTCCTTTTGTAAACCTACTTGATGAAGATTAATACAAGTTTGAGTTTAGTGATATTGTGTCTCTTAGAAGTTAGCATCTGGTGATCTAAAGCTTCCATGTTGGCATCAGCAAGGGCCACTGATCCAACTTGGTAAGCTTACTGTAAATTGTTAGTGTAGATTTTCATTTCATGTATTTGTTATTTTGATTTCATGTTATTTTGTTTGATTTCACTATTCGAATTTGTTGCAAAGTGTGGTAATGTAGGAACAGTTGGATATCCATATTTCACCATACCTGAGCTTTCATGGAGCATCCCACTTGTTAGTTTAGTTTCTCCAGGAGATAGAATAAAAGTTCATCTTTTATTTTCATGAGCCATCAATGAACATGTCCATCACTTGAGCAAGAGCTTTTGCTTGTTTATGAGTTTTGCTTTCCATCTTTTGAGTTGTGTGAAGATTGTTATTTTTAAAAGTGTGTTGGTTTCTAAATGGTTTTCTTATCTAAGATATACTAAACATACATAGGAACCTATCTGTTATCGGCACATATGTTGCATCAACTCTACTGATTACGAATCCTGGTTGATAATTTATGTTTCATAATATATTATGCATATAATTGCACCAACATTTTGGCACCGTTGTCGGGGAGTTGTAAACGCTAATAGGTAGCATTTGAATTAGATTGCTTTAATGATTTTGGATTGGTTTTATGGATGACCTAAGGGCGGAGAGAAGACGGTAAGACAAGAGTTAGTGGGGTTGCTCCAAAGTTAGGTTGTCCTCTCCCTTTTATGCAGAAGTGTGTTTCTCCTTATTTTATGCAAAAGTGTGTTTTATTTATGCAAATTTGTTTTTTATTTATGATAGGCTAACTTGTGTGAACCGATAACCTGGTGACAACAGGGTCCCAGTAATGCGAGTTCAAGTTTGGCATGTTTTATTTTTACAAATAGTTTTGATTTCTTAGTTTTAAATCTTTGATGATAAATCAATCTCCTTTTTCAATATGGTTTAACTATGGTTTAACAACTCACTCAGATCCTTGCAAAAGTTGGGCTCTCCTCTTCTCACAAATAGGAGATCTTGACAACAGCCGAGGGATTAATTACTCCCCCAACAGCAAACGATGAATCAACATATGAAGAAGCCTGCATATTCAATGACGAACATTTATGCGAGCAGGAGACCGAGGGGGATAACGAGGAGTTGCGACACGATCTGAGGAGTGAAAACCATGTCGACGAAAGCATTACCGAACGATGGTTTCAAGCAGGTACTAGGTTAGATCCATTTAGTTTTTATTTTTGTTTTGTTAAATTACAGTCTCAACAGTTAATTTCGCACAGTTATATATACTTTCGATTGTCAATTGAAAAATTCACACTGAACATATTCTTATTACTGTTGCGCTTATGGTTACATTGGAAGATTGATTAGACATAACAAATCTCTAATTTTTAATTAGTGTAGTGTAGGTAGGATTTTATTTTCAAGTTTTTATTTTTACTAGAATAAGTATGCTCTCCTCTGTGCTTTGTGTGATCGCGAGAATCAAAAAGTAGAATGACTATGAAGTTTCGGGAATGAAAAATTGTTGACAATAAATAAATAAAAATATTCCCAATCGAATTGTTCGGCTTCAATTTCAAATTATGTATCTCCATTTGCTAGACAAACAAATTTCTTTAATTGTTTAAATTTCTTTTAAATCTAGGAATAATACAAAATTAAAACTAAAACTAAAAAATTGTTTATTTATCTTAAACTAATTTTATGATTTAATTTTTCTATTTAGGAATGCAAATTAAAACAATATCTTTACAAAAATAAAAATAATAAAATAATAATTAAAAAAATAACTTTTTATACTAAAAATTAAATATTAAAATTAGATTTGAGTTTTGTGTCTTGATTTTATAACTTTGGAATAAAACATTTAAAAATATAAAAATATAAAACTTTTAAAAAATAAAACATTTAAAAATGTTTGTATACCAATTTTTTTTTTTTTTTTTATGTTTTCTTGGGAGAACGAGACATTATGCAGATCCTGCTAGCGTTTCAACTCACTGTGGCTACTTGGAGGGAGTCCACTTCGATTTTCTAGAGATTTAGAAGACAACCTTTGGCTATCTCTGTAGTGGCAAATGGATCGAGATTTTGTCACATCTCTTTCTCGCAGCTGTACATGCTTTTGTAAACTAGCCATGAGGTGCCCCTCTTCCACGAGTTTGTATGATTATCAAAAGCATCTGTGCTCAATTACTGCGCAAACAATAACTTCAACCTAGTTGATGACAAGAATACCATCCCCTGAAACATTCCATAAAGATTTGGTCATCGACGAAGGCATTCATTTGGAGAAGAGGAGTTAGCATACCTGCCAAATAGAATATGTGACTTTATGATTGAGGAAGATGACAGTCATGATTTGGAATTTTCCACAGAAGGAAAGGGTGATAACAACATAGAGGATTCATCAAAGGAGGAGACGAAGAACAAAAAACATGGCATGCTTGATTGGTTCAAACTACAGAAGTGAGAGAATGGTGGGACAACTGCAAATATTGATAATGAAAGCGCTCCAATTTCATCATCTGTATCTGGCACCCATTATTGTTTCCTTTCCTGAAAGAACACAGGTAGGAGATCTATTCAATGCATCTGTCCATGGACGAAGGCCGCCTCCAACATGAATAACTATGGTCGACCAAATGGATCTACTTAGAGAACAAGTGAAGGTGTTGGTTGGGGAAGTTTCTCTTTGTACAAGCTCTCTGAAATGACTTTCTGAGCAGGCTGTCGACAATCCAGATGATTTACAACTTCAATCCCTGGTGAAAAATATGAAGGATGAGATCCAGGAAAAGAAACGAAAGATGCAGGTTCTTGACAGATGCATGATTGGTTCCATTGAGTCTTCTCCAAAAATAGCCAATATAATGGAAAATACGTCACAAGATTGATTATAGATGCCTTGCACTCCTCAAAAGTTACTAGGTTACGGAAGAGTACCTCTGCGTGGTCTGTGATATTGATAGGAGGAAGACAAATTGTGGCACAAATTTCATCTTCTTAATGCTTCCATCACATTGATAGAATTTGATCCCAGCATTTCTAGTTCTACTGCACGAGGGATGCATCTGACATCATCCACTTTTTTTTGGACAGTTGGGATCGATTCAATAATACTCATATATATAGCATTTCTAATTTTTCCAATCCATTAAAGAAATAATTTGAGAATACGCGTCCATGGCTTTAACTAGTCTGCAACCATTACACGATATCGAGATATTTGGGATCCCAATCCCACAAAATCTCAATCTATCTGCCCCTTTTCATGGGATGTGTGCTTTAGTTGGGTGCAGTTGTGTTTGAGGCTACACAGTTGGTATTGGATCCGGTTTTCACATGCCGTTCCCAAAAAATTTTGCAGATACTGGCAGCAGTGGAAGCATACGTTTTGTGAAAATTCACTGTTGTTACCTTACATGCATATCCCCAAACTCATCCCAGATTCACCAGTACAATACTTCTCAAGCATGTCAATGTGAATACATTCATTGTATTCAGATCTCTGACCCCACTTCTACTAGCCATGGTTGATACTGCATGAGCCTATTGGTTATATTGGGGGGTGCATTCGGGTAAGTCGCAACTGATTCGGGCTTTACATTGTCTACATATTCATGGGATTTTTCTTATCAAATCACCATTGTTATAGATATGGTTTACATCAAGTACATGGTTACAAATACGGGTTTGAATACATGGGGGTTTGTGCTGTATAACAATTTGTTGTCTCTAATGCTGTCACCGGTGTTCTGGATCTTGACTGGGGAGTACATGGAGGTGTTTTCTGTTGCAATGGAAGCTGGTGTGACTGGTCTGTTGAGATATGATTCCATATTTACAGTGGTCCTGTCCTGTGTTTTTGTACTGGCCATCAATTTTTTGTGGTTTTCCAGCGAGGAAGGCAGTGACAACAACTACATTCACTGTGACTGGGCATGATTTGTGTCTTCATGAGAGTGCTACAGGCCATATACTATTCCCGGACATGATTTGTTTCTCCTTACGAATGCTACAAGTAGAATGTGACCTGTCAAACTTCCTCTCTGTGGATGATTCAATTAGAACAAGATCTATCTCGTTCCATTCTAGGCAGAATGCAACCTCTCACACTTCCTCTTTGTGGATGCTTCAATTAGAACAAGATATATCTCATTCCATTCTAGGTATGCGGAAAGAAAAAATTATATTCTGGCAAGTGGAATTCTCTCCTTGGTCCGAATTCAACTCAACATACGCCTGCATTTTTTTTGTGTACCCTCAAAACATATGAACACCACTCTCTGCAAATTGAACCCGAGTTTCCTGCATGCAGTGGTTACCACTGGATGTTGATACAGTAATAGTTATAGATGCCTCGTGTTACAGGAATCTCCACCAGGTGGCACCGATTGAATAAGCATCCCACTCAAAACAAAATTCTTGCAAACCCTCTCCATGTTGTCCAGGTATGTGACTACGTAAAGGAAGGAGACATGTTTACTAAAATGCTTGGCCTATGCATGAAAGATTGATCATTGCAGGTGAAGAAGAATGACCAAGCCTATAAAACTTGCACTAGGGTTTTTGGATGAGTAATATGGGATATATATATATATATATATATATATTAACACATACCCAAATGAGAAAGAAGGACTCTAGTAACATAATTTTTCCAAGTTGGCTTACCAAAACGAATTTTCCTTACTTAATTAAGGCTAGAATAAAGTTGGAATATGCAATGCAGAATGTAGAATGTAGGCTCTTTGAAATTTTTGGTGTGGATTTGATTAATTTTGCATTGTGGGTGTGTAATATATCTATATCTATATTTTCCTTACTTAATTAAGGCTAGAATAAAGTTGGAATATGCAATGCAGAATGTAGAATGTAGGCTCTTTGAAATTTTTGGTGTGGATTTGATTAATTTTGCATTGTGGGTGTGTAATATATCTATATCTANTAAGATTAAAAATAAAATTGCAAATGGACATTCTCTAATTCCTGCTTAACATTAATTTGCTTTTCTCAAGTCACTTCAAGCAGCAATCAACGATGAAATAAGCGTGCAACGACAACAGGTACAAAAACACATTTTATTTCTTTAATTTGTCGCATTGATACTTAATCCCGCAATTTTTGTTTTAAGATGATCTCACAAGTTTTCTTGCATGATTAGTACTAAGTTTGATTGCAGGAATGAAGACGATCGCATATCATTCCGAAGTGATTTTTGAGAATCACAAACTCTTTCCATGAAACATGCTTTGTTGGACAACTTGAAATAGTTGATCTTCATACATCTCATGACGTTTGCAGTTACACAAGAAACCATTCATAAACCCATTTGTGTCATGAATGTTTACCCTCATTTTTCCTTCAACGCACATTGATCATCCATGTTGAAGTCCACCTTCCATTTCCTTATATTTCATGGCTTCACACATGCCTATCTTTCTGAGTTGCATACATCCCTTTATCTTTTTYAGTTCATTTTKCTTTGTCAATAAAACTATCCAGCTCCCTTTCCATGATTACATTCCCTTGCCATAAACGTTGTTACTGGTGAGATYGTTCATATAGTCCTACCAAATATTTTTGTAAAAACTTGTGTTGACTGATGTGGGATTCCTTAAGGCCCACCTTTCAACAAGTCTTGCCCCATCGACCTCAGCACCTTATATGGGATATAGACAAGAGTTCCTTTTGAGTACTTGGAGCCTTGCATTACTTAATGGCAAGTTCTCTTGCTGACAATCATGGGAATACATCACTGTACCTTGATCGTCAGATCTTGCAAGTGGCTCGACATCAACTCATCTATTTGTACTTCGCAAGATATACTCAGGTACCTTGGCATTCATTGACATCAATGGTGAGTTTTCCTCACATTGGTTAATGACATTCATCAATGGTCGGTAATCCAATGACTTCTCTTCATGATCGACATCGACACATTCATTCACATGAATAGAAYTGTACCATCAGGTTTAGMAGCGAGTGAAGACTATACACTTTTCCATGACTCCATCAGCAGTTGCARCAGTATTTTTCTATCCATATAAGAGTACCATAGTTCCACTTTCATACTTCCTCTTTTCCATGATTCATCAACAACAGTTCAGATTCCTCCACTTCACATTCTCTAATCCAACAGTGACAACAGTTGCAGCTACATCAATAGTGATACTTTCACGTGATCCTGCAGCAATGACCTCTTCCATGCTCCAACAACCGCATCAACCATATTCCTATTGCATGGTTCATCAACATTTTGGGTAAGTGGAGGTATGTTGTTTTCTACTCTTTAATCATGCAATTCCTTACATGGTAGAATGAATAATTTGGAAAACTCCTTCACCATGCTCCCTTTCCTTTTCACTTCTATGAATCATGCCACGTTGCATGAGGACATGCAACCAATTCAGTTGGGGGGGGAACTATATTCGCTATCATCACTAAAAAAAATTTCACTACCATCATTCCATTTTTCGTCTCATTTACCATATACCAACATTTTTTTTTCATCCAACGATACTTTGTGGCACTTTGCTTCATAAGCATTGATATACATATTGGCATGATTCAAAAATATGCAAAAGGGCTTTCTTATACTCAGTGATATATTCTTATTCCAGCAAGAAAATGGGTAAATTATTATCATAACAGCAAGAGAAAAAATAATGAAATGAATGTTGTTTACACAAGAACCAACATTTTATTATTATAACAGCAAGAAAAAATAAATATAATGAATGTTTCTTACACAAGAACCAACATTCTCTATAGTCATGGTTGTCACACAAGAACCAACCATAAGAAAATGTCATTTGTTACTCATGTAAATCCCATCCTGGAAATATTCATTATCATCACTCGAAGCCAAAATTCAGATGCCAAAATTTCTTGAGAAGATCCATGCACAGTTGCATGAGGACATGCAACAAGTTCAATTGGGGGGTATATTGAGTCTCACAAATGTCGTATTTCCATCCACCTTTCCCTTCATCATTCTTCACATTTCATTGCCCCATTAACCTTTCATGATACCATTTTCATAATTAAATATGAGTTTAACCTTATTATTTTCCAAATCATTTATTTTAGTATTAAAAGGGAATTTGTGATTAAATATTAGAAAATTGGCATGTTTTCATATATATCTCAAAAATGTGTGAGATTTGTAATGTGTGAAGGATTAATTCAAAAAGACTTCTCAAATACTTCCTCCACCATTTCAAGATTTGAGGAGATAATTCAATCCTAATCCAAGGAGAAGATCATGGAGATTTGGTTTTCATATCTTATCCAATATATATGAGAGATATGTGTGAGGATTTGAAGGGATTATATTTTGTAATAATGGGAAATGGGTTGAGAGAAAAGTGGATATGTAATTATGAGATGTTTATCTCCTTTTCAAAGATCTCATGTATAAAAGAGAGTTCCCTCTCTTCATGAGGGGGAGAAGAATTATTATTATGTAGATTAAGGAGAAGAATTATTAATAATTATTATGTAGATTAAGGGGAGAATTATTATGATAGGTTCTTGAGGAGAGTTGTTATGATGTAGATTGAAGAGAATTGTTATGATGTAGATTTGATTAACAAAGAGACTCCTTTTGTAAACCTACTTGTTGAAGATTAATGCAAGTTTGAGTTCAGTGATCTTGTGTCTCTTGATCTTGTTTCACCATACCTGAGATTTAATGGAGCATCCCACTTGTTAGTTTAGTTTCTCTAGGAGATATAATCAAAGTTCATCTTTTCTTTTCATGAGACATCAATGAACATGTCCATCACCTGAGCAAGAGGTTTTGCTTGTTTATGAGTTTTTCTTTCTAGCTTTCGAGTTGTGTGAAGATTGTTATTTTTAAAAGTGTGTTGGTTTCTAAATAGCTTTCTTATCTAAGCTATATTAAAGAGACATAGGAACCTATCTATTATTGGCACATATGGTGCATCAACTCTATTGATTATGAATCCCGATTGATAATTTATGTTTGGTAATATATTATGCATGTAATTGCACCAACATTTTGGTGTCGTTATCGGGGAGTTGTAAATGGTAATAGGTAGCATTTGAATTAGATTGCTTTAATGATTTTGGATTGGTTTTATGGACGACCTAAGGGTGGAGAGAAGACAATAAGATGAGAGGTAAGAACCTGTGCATCCACTTTAGTGGGGTTACTCCAAATTTAGGTTGTCCTCTCCCTTTTATGCAGAAGTGTGTTTCTCCTTATTTTATGCAAAAGTGTGTTTTATTTATGCAAATTTAGTTTTTGTTTATGATAGGCTAACTTGTGCGAACCGATATCCTGGTGACAACATGGTCCTAATAACGCAAGGATTTCAAGTTTGGTGTGTTTTATTTTTACAAATAGTTTTAATTTCTTAGTTTTAAATATTTGATGATAAATTAATCTCATTTTTCGATATGGTTTAACTATGAGTGTAAGCTTGGAACAACTCACTCATATCCTTGCAAAAGTCGGGATCTCCTCTTCTCACAAAGAGGATATCTTGACAGCAACCAAGGGCTTAGTTACCCCTCCGACAACAAACGACGAATCAACATATGAAGAATCCTGCATATTCAATGACGAACAATTATGTGAGTGGGAGATTGAGGGGGATAACGAGGAGTTGCGACACGATATGAGGAGTGAAAACTATGACTATGAAAGAATTATCAAATGTTGGTTTCAAGCAGGTACCAAGTTAGATCCATTTAGTTTTTATTTTTGTTTTGTTAAATTACAGTCTCAACATTTAATTTCGCACAGTTATATATACTTTCGATTGTCAATTTCAAAATTCACATTGAATATATTCTTATTATTGTTGCGCTTATGGTTACATTGGAAGTTTGATTACACGTAACAAATCTCTAATTTTTAATTAGCGTAGTGTAGGTAGGATTTATTTTGAAGTTTTTATTTTTGCTAGAATAAGTATGCTATCCTCTGTGCTTTGTGCGATCACGAGGATCAGAAAGTAGAATGACTATGAAGTTTCAGGAATGAAAAATTGTTGACAACAAAAAAAAAAAAAAATTCTCAATCGAATTGTTCGACTTCAATTTCAAATTATATATCTCCATTTTCTAAACAAACAAATTTCTTTAATTGTTTAAATTTCTTTTAAATCTAGAAATAATACAAAATTAAAACTAAAACTAAAAAAATGTTTCTTTATCTTAAACTAGTTTTTTGATTTAATTTTTCTATTTAGGAATGCAAATTAAAACAATATCTTTACAAAAATAAAAATAATAATAAAAAAAATGACTTTTTATAATAAAAATTAAAGATTAAAATTAGCTTTGAGTTTTGTGTCTTGATTTTATATCTTTGGAATAAAACATTTAAAAATATAAGGAGTCACTTATGCCCACAATTCATAGACTCTCATTCCCCACATGCATGTCCCACCCCATGAGTGTACACCTTCACTGTCACACAGTCCATCAACTGCTACACCTCCCTTCCAGTGCTTCAACAACAAGTCGAATCAAGAATTCTCATAGATCTGTAGTTGCTACTATACTCCCTCTAGGAGAACTCACTTCCCCAACACACTCTCTCACTTGGAGAGAGTTTATCACATGCCTGAAATCCTGCTTCTTCTATACATGGGCCTGAAAACCTGCTTCTTCTATACATGGGCCTGACAACCCGCTTCTTCACTCATGCTCCTCAACACACAGGCATGGTGATGGAAACCATAGAAATTGGGCGTGGGGAGTGGTAATGATGGAAAAATACGCAGACAACCCACATGTTACAGATGCCGCAAGGGTATTATTTCAGGCTTGTAGTAGAGATTCAAGGTGGTTGAGGAATTCAACAATGGAAGACAAATGACTCACTGCGTGATTGTTTAGTGTCTGCGTGAATGGGGCAAACCATGGATAGAAGGGAGAGAATGGTGAGTATCGTCAGAATGGTGAGAATCCCCCTGAGACTAGTGAGAGTGCCCCCATAAAACTGCATGTGGTTTGGAAGACACTTGGCTCTCCAGGAGCACGCTTCCCCCTCACTTTAACTCATTCCCCTCCCTAAAGGAATTTAGGATAAATTAATATCCTCTTTACAACTTTTAGAATAATAATTATATAGTATTCTCTTGGGTTTAAGCTCTTAAGCTTATCCCTTTTCCTCAATCTATTAACCTCCTCCCTTGCCCAACCTAGTGGATTTTATTCCCCCATAACTCTTTCTTTTTCGTCGGTCTACACACAACAATGTATTTTTATTAATAATTTGTATAATTACATATACAAAATCAGGTCCACTAGCCTTAGGATCCAGGATCTCTAGCCTAATAAACACATAAGCCTACAAACTTAGAATTACTTGGCTCACCAGTCTGTAAAGATCATTACATTCATAATTACAACCGATGCTCTTCCTTGGGGTATTACAAAGTCACCCAAGGTGGGAGACATTGGCTCAAATGAGTGGTAGGTATAAATCTTATTTTGTAGAGCTATTCTCCATCATTATATAATTTATTTTCAACTCTTCAGATGCATTTCTTTGTAAATATTCCAAAGTGAATGTTCATATATTTTTTATCTATCAAGAAATGACAACTTGAAACATAAGTTGATTGTTCTCTTGATATCATATGGTTTACAAAAAAAATGGTGGATAAATTTTGAACTTTACAAAAATGGTTCATTGACATGCTCTCCTAGGAGTATCAAGCAATATGAATTCATTTGAATAAAACAAAAGAATGTTCTCTAAATGTTTTAGACCATTGCATGATGTGAATGAATAAGAATTGAACAATATACTAGAGAAAATAATAGTTGGATCTATTTGGTTGGGTACAAGAGTTGACCCTCAAGTTACTGCAAAAACTTTGTTACAATATTGAAGGAAAATCAAAGATGAAATAATTACTAGAGCTATCATTTCTAAATATTTAATTGTTCAATATGGTGATTTCCATAAGGCTAAAGGAGTGTATGAATAAAATGTGGCTCAAATATACAAAATTCAACCAAATCATTTTTCACAACTGTGAACTACATATGTGAGGAAAAGAAAACAAAATATCAATTGAAGAAGAGGAAGAGGAAGAAGAAGAGGAAGAGGAGCCTATTGAATTTCCTAAGGATCACACACACACACAAAGTCAAAGGAAATTAGCACTGTAGTGGAAACTAAGGAAAATGAGTCA
The DNA here is from genome assembly GCA_009831015.1 of Picea engelmannii. Taxonomy (NCBI): domain Eukaryota; kingdom Viridiplantae; phylum Streptophyta; class Pinopsida; order Pinales; family Pinaceae; genus Picea; species Picea engelmannii. The sequence continues at coordinate 30,957 of ML786844.1, forward strand.
TTTTTTGTTTGTCATTGTAGTTATTCCTATTCATTGTGGAACACACTGAATGACAATAACTCTCTTTAACCTCTCGAATATGAACTTTTTATTATTGATATGACTAACTATGTTTCTAATGGGATGGACACTTGTACCCTTGAGTTTTTCACCTTTTTAATTAATATCTATATAGCACACATGTTTAAGAAAGCATTCTCAATATTGCAAAAAATTTAAGAGAGATGTAATAAAGTACCTAGTCATTATCATTTATAGGTATTATTCAAATTCTTTCTACAAAGGTTTTTGTATTATACATGGTTGGAGAATTCTATTAAAAGGTGATATTTCCCTACTATTCATATGAATATAGATTAGCAAGATCTAAATCTGCCACTTTCTAATATACCAACTTGTAAAGAGTTTAGGTTACCGTTGAGAGAATATATGTTTACAAAAGAAAGGATCCAATTATTCTACGATCGCATAATTAACACTTTTACCTCATTTCGTTCATTATAAGTTGGGTGTAGATATGTTTGCTGTGAAAAATCTATGAGAATACAACTAATTTCAATCATAGAGATGGTTCATCGGGAATTGTACATAAAACATTTTAATTAAAAATTTGATCAACCAAAAATTATGTTATTTTAATTTTTTTATAAAATTTTAGATACAAATTAAATACTATTAATTTGAAACAATAATTTCATATTGGGATTAAGACATTCATTCTATTTTATTTATTTTTTACTAATTGTTTTTCAATGTCTATTTTTAGTTGTATTAACTATAAAAGATATATACTATTCTTTTTAAACAATAATTTGTTATTGTGATTAAGACCTTTTTTTTAACTAAATTATTTTCCGATACCTATATTTATCTATATTAACTATAGGTGGAAATAATTCACAAGATTATTCTAATAGGAAAATGATGAAGATGGTGGAGATTCTAGTAAAAATGACAATTTAAAGCAGGACGATGAGGAGAAAAATGGCAAGGGACAGAAAAAAAAAAGTAATTTGATACGTTTGAATCAATGTTTTTCAAAGATTAAACATGGTATATTGTTTTCCATAGGTATAAATCATAAATTTATACCTTTGTTTCTCTGTAGCGGATAGCAATAAAAGAAACAAGCCGCCATAGAAAATATAGATCCATGCTAGAACAAAACAAAGAAACAAAAGGTTAAGAAAATCTAAGTCATTTTAATTATGATGGTAATTTTTAGATTATTTTATTTATAAATAATATATAACAAAAATATTTTTTAAATACTCCAATTTAGNGAAAATATAGATCCATGCTAGAACAAAACAAAGAAACAAAAGGTTAAGAAAATCTAAGTCATTTTAATTATGATGGTAATTTTTAGATTATTTTATTTATAAATAATATATAACAAAAATATTTTTTAAATACTCCAATTTAGCATGAAGTGGAAGTTAAAAGAGTAGGAACAACTAGGTCCAATTTCATTTATCGCCAATCTACCATATCAAATAAGACACAAGTAAAAATCATAAAGTTTCTTTCATAAGTCCTTCCAAATCCATAGAAAATATATTATGCAATCTCTAACACAAATTCTTAATTAGAATTTTTTTTTTTTTTTAATGGTTAGAAATCCTTCCAAAATGGAAAGAAAGGATTTGAATATGTTTACCGAGACAATCAATTTAAATACAAGTCATTTTTTTATTAAATACAATTATACACATTTAAATTATTGGAACTATGTTTTAACAAATTTTAAGTTGGAATTTGGTTAGCCAAAAGTGGAAGTGATGGGAGTTATTTATTTATTCATAAATGGTAGGCTTATGTCCCGTCTCTCTCCCCAACACTGATACTGAATTGTGGAAATAAATTGGTATATTTCTACTTTCTATTTCATTGTATTAAATAATTGTAATAAAACATGTAGACTGAATTTGAATGCATAAAATATCTCTAAAGTAAAAAATCATGTTTTTTTTTTTTTTTTTTGGTTCATTTGTTTTTAGTTTATCTCACTATGGGTCTATCAAAAGTATGTAGAGTGGTACTTGTTGGATGCATAATTTAATTCCACATCCAACAACTGCCTACACTTGAAATTTGAGTAAACCTACAAGGAGATAAGTTGAAAATCCGATTAAAAAATGTAGTTTTCTTCCTTTCCCTCCAAAAGTATTTACCATATGGTTGACATCATCATCTTGAATCCTATTGGTTCTTTTAAAGTTTATTTTTATAGTACATTTTTTCTTTTGAGGTCCATTTTTTACCTCAAAATTTCCCTAATGACCGTTACTATGAAGGACAAGGGACAAGGACAAGTGAACATTGCCCTTGGATCTCTACCATGCTTCACTATGAGATAGACTAGATCCATTAGACATGGACTAGAAATGTTAAATACATTTGGCCTTTAGGGTGGTCCTCTCTATATGTTTAACTTCTACTTCCCCAAAATCTCCCTTCACATAACGATTCTCTGCTACCTCCATGTTATACATCCATACGATTTTAAAGAACATCCATTTCCTTTCCTTATCTTTGATGGTCATTCATATTGATCTTCCAATTCATTTATCCTCTCTTAGAAGTGATGAAAAAAGGTTTCCCTCCAAGAATGCCAAGAGATTCCAATCTATTTACTAGATAGAAGACCCAACTATGTTTTCACTCTTTTGGGTATGAAATAGGTTAATCTAATGGTGAAACTGTGTAGACATGTGGATATGCTTGTCATCTACCTACTATAAAAATTTACCAATGGTCACCATACATTCTATGTTATATTTGTGTAGCTCGAAGGTACTTCTGCATTGACAATGCCCAACATGTAGAAGTGATCGAGCATATTTCTCTCTAGTGACTTTCTAAAGTGTTTTTATAAAGTGATTTTATAAATTCAAGTTGGGCCTTTTAATATTTAATGGGTAAAAGTGACTTTATGCTTTTTGGGTCACTTAAGTGATTTAAGTGAACTAAACGGATGATTAAGTCATGATCATTGATCTCATGAGGGAAAGATCTAATCTTGATTTTCTATGTCATTGGAAGACCAAGGGTTAGGGAAACATAGATGATTTAAGGGGCTATTTTTTGTCAATGGGATAATTTTCTATGTTTTTCCCAAAAACATAGTCGCCAATTTCCATTTTTTCTAAAAACGATTTGCCCAAATTCCATAGAATAAAATTATTTTACCTTAAAATTGCCAAAATTTAATAGAAACTATATGAAATCCTTAGTTATTCATTAATGAGTAAGAAAAGGAGCACTAGAGGAGAGGTGGGGAGCATCTTTTGAGGAGAGCTTGAGTGGAAGTTGAAGAGTCACAATTTTCAAGACAGAGCTTGAGTTGGAGGAAAGAGTAATGGCAAAGAGGATTTGCATGCATCTCTGGGAGAGCATAGGCATGCATCCCAAGACATAATGTTCAACATTTAATACAAATCTGTACAACATTAAAGGAGAGTCGTATAATACGGATTTGTTGGGTCGTACAACTAGTGTTGGTAACTGAAATCGATTTATCCGTTCTACTGAAGATAGGCCCGATTTTCAAGGATCTAGTAGACTAAAATCTATACAACAAAGTATAGCTTCTATGCAAAAAAATCAAAGGCTTGTCTGCTACCAGAAGAGGGACCTACAATACAGTCGTACAAAAAAAATATGGACATGAATTTCAAGGAAACATCAGGTTCATTTTCTGAGGGTATTTGACACATATTTTGAGGTGGAATGTTGGCACTATTACTAGATTATTGTTGTGTATTTAATTTTGATACTATTGTTGTTGTAAACTCAAAAAATTTCCTCCTAGCTCAATAATAAGAATCTCCTTGACTGGTTTTCCCCCTGTGGGTTTTTCCAGGGGCATTGCCCATAATTTTATGTGTCAAATGTGGTGAATGTTTCTACTATTCATTTATATTTCCATTGTTATATTTTCAGATTGCTTAGTCACTTGAATTTATTCTCATATTTCTAGTAAATTGCATGTGGTTTCATTTCTTTATTGGGGAATAAAAATAGGAGGTTGAAATCTATTATTGACTAAGTGTTTGAGGTCACATTTTTAACATTCAAGTTATAGAAAAACTATATCTACACAGATTTCTGATTTTTGAGGGGTAAATAGATGAATATAAGGTTGATTTTTGGTGGACATGTGTGGTTGTGAGCCAACTAAAACCAAGACAAAGTTTGTCTTCATATAACTACATATGCCCTTTTTATGCTAAAAGTATGAAACCAATTTTTAATTTGTCCACTTTTGCAGCCACTAGGGTGATTCTACAATAACTATGTTTTTGATAATTTATGCACCATATTACAATTTTTTTAACAAATTGTAGGATCATGCATTCATGATAACTTTAACAAAAACTTATATTTTGCAATATTCTTTCATTCTACATCATCTTCTCATGCATTTTTGGTGATTTCTAATTTTAATCTAAACCCAAGGTTAGGAATGAAAACTAGATTCATTATACCATGTCTATTTTGTATCACAACTTCATATTTTAGACTGTTGAGTCCCACAAAATCTATGAAAATAGTTTTCTTAAAGTGTTTTGAACTTGGGCTCGTGATAACTTCGATTATCCAATTACTTGAACTTTGTTTTGTATATGATCCAATTGTTCTCAAACTTAGACTTGGTATCGGTAAGATCTTCCCATATTCAAACTTAGATTTGATACCATGTGATTCATAAAGAGTAGGAATATGGCCCATCCATCTCAACAACATGGATACTAAAATGTGTAAATAAATTGATATATTTCTTCTTGCTATTTCATTGTAATAAATGAATGTAATAAAACTTGCACACTAAATTTAAATGCATAAAATAGCTTTGAAGTAAACAATCACCCACTCGATAATAATGCATATATGAAATGGGAACCCCATCTTGGGAAAAACAATAAATTATGGCTTCTTGGCTCTTTTAGCATTAAGAGGGAATTACAAACAAGATAACAAAATAGCCACACTCTTTTAATAAGATATTTTGGAGTGTTCTTACTATTTCTCTACAATGTGATTTTTTTACAAGCTTTGGTACACCATTGAAATGTTATGGACAAGGCCATCCTAGTTCTTAATCATCCTCTTAGTATTCAATAACAACTCCAAATTGAATATGGTTTTATTCCTCTCGTCTACAAAATATATAATCAATGATAGCAACAGTCTTTTCTTCCTCTGCCATGGAAAATAATCTTATCCTTTCATCCATTTGTTCTTGAAAAATGATGTCACTATCAGACACCTATTTTATCTTCAAATTCAAGTAATTGTGCTTGCTTTTATGTTCTACAACAATGGGTGTTCTTCCTAACTAGTCTCTTCAACAATTTCTAGAGTAAATCTTTTAGCATCTTTTTCCTCCATCCTCTTTAATAAAACCCTCAATATGAATGCCAAGGGATAGGGGCAAGTGAAAAATAACATTGGATCTATACCATCTGTTATTTTTATATATACAATCTCCCTCAACCATGGATGAGAAATAATCAATCCATTAAGTGTTTGGATTAGTCCTCTTTATCTACTTGACTTCTTTTTACTCATAAATACCATTCTCACAATGTTTCTCCCCTGCCTCCATGTTTCTACAATCCTATCCATTTCCTTTCCTCAAGTCTAATGGTTGTTCACATCCCTTTCCCAAATTATGTTTTTGTTTTGGGAGACACAAAATGTTTTACCTCTAAGAATGCCAAGATATTCCCATCTATTTTCTAGCTAGTAGACCATTCTGTGTTTTTTCCATTTATGGGATCAAATGGATGAATTTGGTGTTGAAATTTAGTGGACACTTGGATATGCTTGCTAGATACATACTATATAATTTTCATTGCCAATAGACACCATATGACCAAGTTATTACAAAATTAAATCTATAACCATTTTTCATTTTGAGGGGTAAATGGATGGACTTGAGATTGATTTTTGGTGGACACATGTGGATATAGGATAGGTAATTACAATCCAAATTTTGTCTTCATCCAATTTCATATGACCCAATTATGATAAAAATATGAAATCCATGTTTAACTTGTTTTCTTTTGTAACAACTATAATGGTTCTGCAACAACTAGATTTTAGAAATTTTATGCACTATATTATAGAATTTGTATCAACTTGTAGCATCATGCATTTTGGATAACTACAACAACAATCTTTCATTTTGTAGCATGCCTTCATTTTGCAAGATCTTCTCATGTATTTTTTATGACTTCCATGTTATAACTCAACCCAAGGTTAGGTGTGAAATTTGGATTCATTACACCATATCTATTTTGGATTACTTATTTAGGAAATTTATTGGCTCAAAGGAAAAACTTGAGAAGAAAATTAAATTTATGAGTTCTATTGATAAATGTACTAAATATTGTGAAGGTAAATATGTTAGAAACTTGTAAATATTACGGGATGAGTTTAAGGATGAATTTTCTAAGTTCAACACAACAATAGTTTTTTTGTAGTTGTTATCACTCGGGAATTTCTTTGGGTTTTATCAAAGAAAATCCCAAGGTAACTATTTAAACCAACTTTAGATTGTATTCTGACATATACAATCATAGAGGGCTCTCTCAGATGTCTAATGGTTGGTAATAATTCAAAGGACTCATCAATAAATGCACAGAGGTCAGATTCTGTAATAGGACAGGTTTGTTTTTGTTTTTAAAATGGATGGTAAGACAAACAAGGAAAAGGTACCATTGGGCAATGGAGTCCAAGACTGAATTTCAACGTTTTTACAGTCAACAACTGGTTGGTTTCTTTCTGAATATTTGAGGTAAAATAGGTGTTATGATAAACAAATAAATGATATGAAATGGGATATGGAAAGGAGAAGAAATCTGACTATACTACACAAATAGAGCATCAAGTGAAGATGAATTTTGTAAAAGTAACCATTAACACATAACAAGAATCATCAATGTGAAAGGAGCATCAAACATGGATGAATTCCTACCACTTACTCTTAGACAATGTTAAAAAAAAAACATAATCATGGAAATGATATACAAGAAACACATACTGAACATAAACACCGTGATGAATCTCAAATTTTAGAAAAGGAAACTTCTGCATTAACTTCAAAGAAATAAGAAAGTCTTCTTCCCTAAGGTTCCAACCCTTATCTACTCTTGTACCATGAAATATATATAAGTATAGGTCCTTTCCATCTCACCATTTCGAACTCCAACCCATTTCCCAAAATAGAAACATTTACAAACAAAAAATGACACGTTGAATTGATTTCCTGCTTTTCAAGAGGCGAAATTATGAAAAATAGGATTCAAAACACCACTTGTAATTCTCAAATTGTAAAAGTTGTGTAACATCAGAGAACGTTTTTTTTAGGTAAGCTCATTCTAAAGAAAAAACTCTCTCGGTTTCTTGAAATTCATCTCCATATGGCCGAAATACGTGTCACAAAAACATGTCTCAAACAAGAAATCATGAAAACTTAAAACTAGGGCTCAAAGATTCCTTCGAATCTCCCAATACGTGACACCTTTTGAAATTCAAAGAGAGGTTTTTATTATTTGGTTTTTCCTCGACAAAATATATTGGGGACTTTCAAAATTCCTCTCCAGTGGATCAAAAAGTGATCTCGAAGTTGACCACTAAACCAATCATTTACGCAACGCACCCTGTAGCATGTGCGCAGAAAAATCCTCTATGCGACAACATCCTCTATGCGAAAACATCCTCTGCATGACAAAATCATCTATGTGACAACATCCTCTACGAGAAAAAACTCTCTGCGTGGAAACATCCTTTGCTCGACAACATCATATGCGCAACAACATCATTTGTGCAACAAAATCCTTTGCATGGTGCGCAAAAAATTTTGCAGCACGTAGTTGCAAATGGAAATGGAAATCATAAATGATAAATCTTCCTTTTGAAACCAACCCTTGGAGATGTTAGATGATTCTAGGCATAAAAACAATATTGGTGCTAATAGGCATGACTTTGAAAACTGTTGACAAACCTCTAACCTTAGCTATGAAAATTATGGTCCTAACAACTAGTTCCAATGGGGATGCTATCCTCCCTATGGGGTAGAAAAGAATGGTATACTGGGTTCCTTATCCATTAGGTTGTTCCGAAGACATATAATGTGATATGCAACATGTAATATGTTTCGCCACCAACTTATTATGCAACTGAACTAAACCTAAACTGAAAATACAAACTGAAAAATGATGAAAGAAATGCTCGCCATGCTGAGCTTATTCAAACTGCTACCTACACTAAGCTAATCTCTGAGCTATCTGATTAGGTGAAATCAAAAATTCAGTGCAACCATGCAAGTGTCTTGTCCACGAGTTGAATTCCTTGCGTATCTTTGATCAATATTGAAAGGTAAAACCCTCTCAATGGAAACTCATCAAATTCAATATTGACCAAATTTAAAAACTTAGGTCCATTTGTTGTTTCCAAACATTCTTCAAAAGGATCTTGAAAAGAAATAAAACTGATTTCAGGAGATTGCACAAGATTGTCATCTTGTATCATCCCTCTAACTACATTTCTGCTTCCATAAATCTCAAACTTATGGTTGTCATGAAAGGGATGAATATATGTATTAAATTGCAACAATGAAATCCCCAATGGCAAGAAGGACATGGATGATTTGGGGAACAACTCATCATCATCTACATTTTCAGATTCATCTTCGACCAATGGTTGCAATGCTGAACTGATAAAACCTTCCATATAACAAGCAATCGGGTCATCAAACACATGAGAAGATTGTTGCAATTCCTTGTCAATTTGTTCCAGTGAATAAATGTGATTTTTCATCATCACACATTCATGTGCTTCAGTGACACTCTTAAAATTTTCTTTCAACAATTTAAACGAAGAAAAGCATAAAGGTAAAGAATTTCCTTCAGTTGATTCGATACTTTCTTCATATTCTTCTTTGTAACTGTGATATGTAGGTTGATTGCTCTCATTACACTGTTGAAAAGGAAGATTTTCTGATATAGAACATGCAACTAGTTGTTCTAGGAAGTCAACATCATGATCATCATCATATCCATCATATATAGTCAAATCAACAACATATGCAATGTCATCTAACAAGAAAAATCTTAGGACATCAACCTACTCTTCAACAAGCTGATTTGCAAATTCATTTTCTTGACTATCTACAAATGAATACATAAAACAATCAACCCCATGCTTATCATGAGATGGATCAAAATCTAAATTAGCACCTTCTTTTTCAATAAGTGGAATATAATTTTTATCAAAATCATCAACATTTAAAACTTCAAGAGGACATATGATATTATTAACCCTCATCTCAAGATTCAAATCAACTGTTTTTTTGTCATATTCACTGTCATATTCTTTAGCATCCAACTCCTCATTTCAAATCTATTCACATGCTTGAATATTGTGTTAAATCTCCTGAGCATCATTAAACATTTGTTGTAAGGACTTAGGTCTTCTTTCCATCAGAAGGAAAGACAAATATGGATGAAAGGTTGTTGCATAATGGAGCATGGAAGTAGCGTTAGTGGGTTGAATTTATTTGAGATACCTGTAATAAATACTAGAAAACCTTCTACTGCATGTAGAAATAGTTCCATTGCTTTTCCTTTTCATGGAATAGAACTCTGTAAGATGTAGATCCAAATATTTTATCTTTCCCCAAAATTTCAAAAAGACATTCTTCAATTTAATTGTCTTTGGTTGCAAGTGTTTAAACCAGTCTTTGGTATCCCCTTTCAAGGATTGAGAGAAGGACCTTATACAAACATCGTCATCATCAATCTCAAACAAATCTATAAAATGTTCAAAATATTGGATGTGTTTTTCAGCTGTGATGGTATTAGGTTCTCCATCAAACACAAGTAGGTATTTATAGTGATTTGGAGGAACATTATGAAGGATGTGAAGTAATTTTAAAGGTTTGTATCTCTGTTGAATCTTGGAGGGCGTTGGAACAAGTACAATAGGTGAGATATCATCCTTGATTCCATGAGGCTCATCAACTTGTCTATGGTCATCACATGGCTCATATGGAAGATTTTGATCAAAATCAGTGATACAATGAGGAGATATATGTACAACTTTAATAGGAGGATATACAAGTGCAATATTCTCATGATCATCATTTGAATGCAATAGGTAAAAAAAACTTTGTTTATCATGTTCAGGAAAGGAAAAAACGTAATTAATAACAAAAAATGTTATGTGTTGGAAAAAACTCAACTTTAGGTACTTGTTTTCTCCCATGATGTCCTTTCATACCTCTTTCAATGGATCTCATCCTCTAGTGGAGTCTCTAAACCACATTTGATGTACAACCTTCTTGTGTCTGACCTCTATCCACCATCATGAATCGGGTCTAAACCTTGTCATTTCTCCCATGGAACATGCAACTTTTGGTCCCCAACAACAATGCCGAAATGTTAACACTCAGGAATTTCTTTGGGTTGTATCAAAGAAAACCCCAAGGTAACTATTTCAACCAACTTTAGATTGTATTTTGACCTATACAATTAGAGAGGGCTCTCTCAGATGTCTAATGACTGGTAATAACTCAAAGGATTCATCAATAAATTCACAAAGTTCATATTTTTCAATAGGACAGGTTTGTTTTTGTTTTTAAAAGGGATGGTAGGACAAACAAGGAAAAGGTACCATTGGGGAATGGAGTCAAGGCCTAAATTTCAATGTTTTTACAGTCAACAACTAGTTGGTTTCTTTCTACAGATTTGAGGAAAAATAGGTTCTATGATCAACAAATAAATCATATGAAATGGGAGATGGAAAGGAGAAGAAATCCCACTACACTATAGGAATCCATCAATGGATAAATCTCCAATTCATATTTAGAATAAAGGACACAAAGATTAATTACTAAACAGAGCATCAAGTGAAGATGAATTCTATAAAAGTAACCATTAACACATAACATGCATCATTAGTGTGAAAGGAGCATCAAACATAGATGAATTCCTACCACTTACTCTCAGACAATTCTAGAAGAAAAACATAATCATGGAAATGATATACAAAAAACATATACTGAATATAAACACTATGATGAATCTCAAATTTTAGAAAAATGAAACTTTTGTATTAACTTCAAAGAAATAAACAAGTCTTCTTCCCCAAGGGTCCAACCCTTATATACTATTGTACCATGAAATATATCGCACTATAGGTCCTTTCCAACTCACCATTTCTAACTCCAACCCCTTTCCAAAAATAGAAACAGTTACAAACAAAAAATGACACGTTTAACTGATTTCCTGCTTTTCAGGAGGCAAAATTTTGAAAAACATGCTTCAAAATGTCACTTGTAATTCTCAAACTGTAATAGTTGTGTAACATCTGAGAACATTTTTTGTAGGTGAGATTGTTCTAAATAAAACCCTTTATTGATTTCTTTAAATTCATCTCCAGCTGGCTAGAATACGTGTCGCAAAACATGTCTCAAACAGGAAATCATAAAAACTGAAAAATAGGGCTCAAATATTCCTTCGAATATCCCAACCTATGACACCTTTTGCAAATATGAGAGAGGTTTTTATTACTTGTTTTGTCCTCGACAAAAACCACTTGGGGATTTTCAAAATTCATTTCTAGTTGGTCATAAAGTGATCTCTAAGTTGACCACTAAACTAGTCATTTACACAACACGCCTTGTATCCTGTGCGTAGGAAAATCCTTTGTGCGACAACATCCTCTGCGTGACAAAATCCTCTACATGAAAAAATCATTTGTGCAACAAAATCCTCTACACGACAACATCCTTTGTGCAACAGCATCCTCTGCGTGAAAAAATCCTATGCACGACAACATCCTGTGTGCGACAAAATCCTTTGGGCGGTGCACATAAAACTTTGCAGCGTGCAATTGCAAATGGAAATGGAAATCATAAATGATAAAGCTTCATTTTGAAACCGACCCATGGAGATGTTGGATGATGCCAGGAATAAAAACAATATTGGTGCTAACAAGCATGAATTTGCAAACTGATGACAAACCTCTAACCTTATCTATGAAAATCATGGTGCTAATAGTAGGGTGATGATATTGAAAGGGATGTTGGAGAAATTTCTATTTTTGACACACTAGCTCATTGGGAGTAACGCTAGTTCAGTGGGAGTTAACTGACTAGTTCTATTTTAGACTTTAACACTAGTTCAATGGGAGTTAACTGACTAGTTCTATTTTAGACTTTCTAATCTTAGACCATCACTATTATGCATGCATTCCTAATTATAGGATATCATTGCCTATATGAGTGAAGATCACTCACTCATTGATAAGATAATAATATGCATTGATTCTAATTCTTCATTGTATATCTCTCTTCCTTTTCTTGATAAGCTTTGTTTGTGTGTGCTTTAGCTAGATCTCTTTTGTAGGTTTCCATGAAACACTAACATGGTATCAGATCTATGTTGCTTGGAGCAAGCCAAACAAGCCAAAGAATAAGGAAAATCAGAGTTTCGACGAGCTAAATCGGTGGTCATACGTTTCATCAATTATTCCTCCCAAGCTATCATGTTTTTTGAGGAAACAACCCATGTGGAAAGTAAATCATCCCATTTTGGAAGTGTATTTTCAACTGTTTGGCGAGATTCTCCACTGTTTTCTCAAAAATCAAGCCACAAGATAGCCTCCTGAAACTGATACAAATCCCTGGTCATACCTTTCTACAATGATGTCTCCCAAAATATTAAGTTTTTGAGGAAACGACCTGATTGGGAAGTAAATAGATCCATTCTTCAAGTGGGTTTTCAACCATTTGGAGAGATTCCTCACCCTTGGCTCAAAACGTAATCCGCAATATAGCCTTCTGGAACTGATACAATTTTTCACTTAAAGTGCCCTTTCTATCGTGATTTCTTAAGTTTTCACTTGTAGATTGAGAGTAAATTTTTAGGGGTTCTTAGAAACAGTGGGAGAGATGGATAGGAAAATTATTATACAACCAAACTTTGTGGTAATCCTCACACCATACAATTATTTTGATTGGAAGCCCAAGGCAGTATTCCAACTTAGAAGGAAAGGACTGTATAATTTGACGATAACGACAGAAACAAAACCTACATCAACGATTGAGAAGATGAGATGGGTGAACCGTAAGGATTAGGCCACATGACTACTTCTTGTGTTAATCTCCATTGATTTATGGTTTCATGTTGTTGCATGCAAGACTCCAAACGAGATTTGGACCACCTTGGAAGGACTCTTTGGAAACCAGGATGAGATGTGAGGTCATATGTTTGAGGTAGAGTTGAATACCTCAGACCCTAAAAGTTTTGATAATATACAAGATTTTTTTACTAAATTTAAATCTTTGCTATTGATCTTGGGTGAATGTGGTATTGGCAAGTCTACACAAGAGAAACAACTTATTCTAACAATCTTATCCAAGTTAGGACCAGAATACGCTATATATGTCTCTAATTTCCATTCTAGCAAATGTCTTTTTGGAACAAATTGGAAAATGCCTATGTTGACTCAGTTCATTGAGTCTCTTACACAAGAGCAGACAAAAATCATACAGATGGGCCTAATGAAATATCAAAAATCACATGCACTCACCATGCATGATGGAAAATAGTCATCCAAATAGAACGGGAAGGAGGGATATTCCAAACCCTTTAATTATTCTTCAGGTTCCAAAGAATATTCAGATTCCAAGAAGAAGAAGGGAAAGAAGTTCACTTACTACAATAAACAGAAACATGAAGAATCCACATGCATGAAGAAATAGATCAATCTTATGGAAGAGGAACTTCAACAGAACAACCTTGGAAACTTCATTCCAGAGGGAGTCAAGAAGCAGAAGGAAGAAGATCCTGCTCCTACGAAAGGTAATAATCATGCTCTGGTTGCAATTAATTCCTCATTTGATTCATGGATTATAGATTCCGGTGCATCCCATCATATGGAAGTGAAAGATGAAGTTTTCTCTTCCTTGGGTCCATGCTCAAGACCCCCTATTCTCATGGGGGATGATACTCCAGTAGCAGTAGCAGGAGAGGGGAGAGTGGAAATCCACAATAGCATTTTTGAGAATGTTCTATATGTTCCAAATATTTCTATGAATCTACTCTCAGTTTATCAGATCACTCAGAAAGGTAAAAAGGTTGAATTTACATCATATTCAGTTTCAATAATTGACATGAATGACAATTCCATCATAACAATTGGT
>ML786844.1:46901-66301 GCA_009831015.1 Picea engelmannii
TCTCCCAATTTATCCATTTCCATTTTAGTATTTTTCTCCCAAGAATCTAAATTAAAGAAATTTGTAATTTTCTATTTTAATTAAAAAACCAACCTAATTTACATGCCATGGCTTATTAAATTGCAGCCTATAAAATAAAATTGAACCCAGAGACAATGTAAACCACTTAGAATAAAACCAAGGAGAGAAAAAACCCAACCCACCAAAACCACCCAATGTAAACACTCAAACTGATGAGGGGTTGGTTATATTAAGAACCCTTGAAGAAAAATTAAGGGACACTAGAGAGCCTAACAGAGTCTCCTTGGCCACTTCTTTGAACATCATTGTGAAGCCCATTGCAAGTGCCCAAGGGAAATTGACCTCTATTTCTGATTATAGGGAAAGAATGTATGAGTACTATAGTACTGGTTTGGATAGAAACCAAGTCAAAGACTTGGGAATTTCAAAACAACACATATTGACTATTTTTTGGGATCCTAGAAATGGAAAATAACTACAAGTGACCAAGAAACACATCTTCATTGACTACTGCATCCATCCCCAGATTAGTCGAAACTGGATGGATAGGTGGTATATGGTATTTGATAAAACTCCCTAAAATAACATGGAGGTGCCCTTATATTTTCTAAGAGAATTATGGGCTGAGTTTATTTTGGGTAAGAATGTCAACTACTTTGACATGGGTGACTTCCAGGGGGTGGGTTGAGGGTCCACACAGGATCAAGAGCATGCTAGGCATTATCCAATGTTAGGTCCTCATACCCCCAGGTGAATGCCTGACCCCCCCTACCCAACATCCTCCTATTGTAGAGAGATTGAAATAGGTACAACTAGCCATTTCATCATTGACTCATAGCCTAGTTCAACATAGTATATTTTTTTCACTATCTCGATGGGAGGTTCCTGGCAGTGACATTGATACAGGTGTTCGAGCTTCAACATGCACAACAAAGTAAAGTGAGGAGAGGGACCATGGACATAGAAACCAACCATGTGAAACTCACATATGCTCGAGCTATGGGAAGGCATGATATGGACCTATAGAGCACAGTGGAAAACATAGCTTTATGGAGGAGGTTAGTACCTTAACCCTCATTATGTCCTTCATCATTATATATTTATTTTGTATTATGTATATTTATATTGATATTTTATTGTATGTTATTTTGTAGTTGTTACGTATAAGTAGTAGACCCTCTACACCCATCGATGCACTAGTTACTATCCCCACCATTGATGCAACAGTAGAGGCAAAATGCTCATTGGGTGCACCACACACACAGGTATGTGTCAGATTTGATAAATTCACCATAGTCATTTCTTTATTTTATGGCATCCTCAAATTTTTAATGTTCTTGTGTTTCTACAAGATTTGGGACTAGGCGATGCCAGGGAATGTCCATCTCGGATGGACAAGTCACATGCATCATAGGTATCATGTGTAGAGTTAAATATCATACAATTTTCAATTTTTTTGTGTTTATTTTTTTGAATTTTATTATTTGGTACTAATAGTTCATTATTATTACTATGTATGCAGGATGCATAATTTTTTTTTAGTTATAATACTACTGCACTCCCTTAGAAATTAGTATTTTCTCCTGGGATGCCTTTACCCAGGCCTAGGGGGTTGCAATCACGTGTACAACCTGTGGGGGCCTATCACAACCCACCCCCAACATTTATCTTATTGCACAAATCCTTAGTGTATTCACACACAGGCTGCCCATCTGAACCACCTCGTCCATCGCATCCATCGATAGTGGATGCACCTCTATGCCACCCAACCCCACCACCATTTCCATCGGCCCCATCCACCGAAGCTTCCATGGGAAAGGTTTCCTCGAAGAAGGTTGTACAATCTAGTGCTCCATATACCAGAAAATATCCATCAAGGCCCGAGATATTCACGGTGAGATAATGTGTCAATGATAAAAAAATTTGTATCATGAATTTGATTTTATGCATATTTGTTCAATTTTCTTGAATTTTAAATTGTAACTAATGCAGGGTGGCCTCACAGAGAGATTGGGGTCACGAAGGAGGGTAACACCCTCACAATTGACAGTAAAATATGTAGTGAGTTGTCTTACATTAAATTACAAAGTATCATTTTGTGTGTCTATTATTTCATTGAGGAAAAAAACTTATAACAACGGTTTTTTTTTGCAGTCTCTAGAGTATTGAAGCATTCCCAGACCTAGAACCACTCAAGGTGCTTCCTCGAGCAAGAGAAGAAAGATAGATTTCTAGGATGCTCCTGAGGGTGGAAAGGGTGGAAGTGGTCAATGATTGGCCAACTACTGCCATTTTGTACCTAGGCCACCATATGGATGTTATTTTTATGTTAGGGCACTTGTTGTCTCTTCGCATATTAGGCACGAGGTGCCATTTTGTAAAAAATGTACAATTTAGACAATGTTGAATATATATATATATATATATATATATATATATATATATACATTTCATGGCACATTTTTAATGCATCTCATTGTTTCTACATTTTATGTTGATGAATATATGAATTTCAAAGTGTATGTGTTGGCACAGGGGCAGACCCAGGGTTCAACGCTTCAACAACGCACCAACAAAACCCTAACTACCAGCCCTTTCAGCAACACCTGTGAAGCAGATGAAGTCTCACCCGAGGTAGAGGCAAGGGTGGTTGCAGGACTCCAGTGTCTACAACCTTAGTTGGGGCACAGATCTGTGATTACAACACCTTAACAGAGAACTTAGCGGTTGTCATTCATTAGTAATTAGCCTTTGTCTATAGTGCAGATAAACCCTAATTACAACACAACGTAGTATTCAACAAGATTCAACACACTCAAGCATTAAGAACATCAACATAGATCAAATATATCATCTTATTCACATCATTAGGCACTAAGCTATCATATTCATCTAAGCATACAACATTGTATTAAGCATTAATCATATGAACCATAAAACAACCATAATGCACAAAACAACCACAACACAGGATATACGTGGTTCACCCCTAGCCTGGGGCTACGTCCACAATCTCTTCCTCTCTTTATTGTCTTCTGTCAATCATCTACATGCACTGAGCCACAATATCCTACTCTGCATAGGACAGGAGATCTACGCACACTCCACTAGATCCTCCTTTCTCGAGTTAGGTTACAACACAAAGCCTTTACACAGTCTCTTACGGTCACTTGCACTTAGCCTTGCAAGCCTCACACAATATGCATAAAGCATTTACAACTATCACTTGCACTTAGCACATTTTCCTTCACTTGCCCTTAGCACCACCTACTTACATCGCCTAGATTTATATTTATACATTACAAAATGGGCCTAAACATGGGTAAACCCATGGGTCGACATCCCCATACCTATTACATAAGCCCAAAACCCAAAAATCCCTAAAGGGGGCCGAGATCTCGTGATCTCTACTTCGACTTGTGCTCCGCCTTCGACATCTTGTCGAAGTCCCAAAATAGGTCAAACCTGACCAAGGATCTCCAAAAATTGGTCAAGGGCTAATAGTATGAATTTTATGTGTATTAATCACTTGATTTTTTTATAAAGTGATTATAAATACTTGTGTTGCACATTGACAAATATCTTATGGTGGAAAAGATTTCTAACTGCTAAATCCATAAGCAATTAATGGTTCTCAAGTAGCATTTCTTGCTAATTAACCATGTATCTCTACATAATCGATAGATCATTCCTTCTAAATTATTGTAGCGACCCCTCCATTACGACGTAAATGTAGTGAGTACGCTAGAGGTAAAAAACAAATCTAAACATCATTAGAACAAGTGTTACACAACAATAACATACACCAATATTCATACATTTTGTTCTTTCCACATCATTACACAACAAAATTCGTTTACAACATCATCATACTAAAATATTACTCATATCACCTCAAGATAACAAGATGTCCATCTGCCCAATCTACCCTTCAAGGTTAGGACCTCCAAGACACATAATCAATGCTCAAGTCCATGATTCATCCGATTGATTTTGACCATTTAAGGTCTCAGGACCGGCGACTGTTATGAGGAACATGGAGGTATCTATTTCCGTAACCAAACTAATATAGACTCAAGACTAAATATAATGGTAAGGTACTTAATTATAACACAATTTAACTCATTCAATGACTAATTATTCTAGACATAAGTTTTCCTTCTCTTAAGAATTACAAACAACATCATTAATTTATCATTTTGATAATGTGCCTTCTCTTTAAGAATACCACAATATATTATATTCAACATTTAACAAATTTTCTTCTCTTAAGAATACAAGTAAATGAGTAATTATTCATTATCTAGACAAATGTACATTCTCTATAAAATACAAATAATTATTTTTCACTATATATACAAAAGTTACCTTCTCATTAAGAATACCACATATGATTTATATTCAACGTTTAACAAATACAAATTCACCTTCTCATTAAGAATGCCACAAATGATTTATAATCAACATTAAATAACTACAAATTCACCTTCTTATTTAGCTTACTACATATGATTTATATTAAACACTAACAAGTTTCTTCCTTTAAAGAATACCCGTAAACCTTAATTATTCATTACTAGAAAAGTGTAATACAAGAATTACATGGTAACTTATAATGATTGCATAACAATCCTAACTTACATTGTAATTAGGAATGTACATTATACTAGATTTCCTTAATTACTAGCTCAAATTTTATTTATAAAAGCATTTTAATATAAGGATTCTTTTGAAATGAGAAGGAGTCTACCTTCTCTAGTTGTAAGTATTAATCATAATTAAACAAAATTTTGTTAAGTCTTCACAATGGTGTTTATTAAGTACAAACAATATAGGTTTAACAATCTTTGTAAAGCATCACGATATCGACAACTACACAATGTCGATTCCCTTCGGTGGGTTCGGGAACAAATCGGATAAAGAGATGTTAACTGATGTTCTCTTCCTATATATAAATTAGATTTTAACTTATAGTCAATATTACACATTCCATAAACAAAGGGTTCGGGAACCCCGTACCCTTTTTGTTTACGGACTGTGTGGTTTTCTACCGGTGTAGGAGGGGAATAGTATTAAATAATTTTGAATTACAAATTTAATACCACAACATTACAGTGTTAAATTTCCTAGAGGAAAGTTATTAAATGACGATCGTGGTGACTTCAAGTTCAAGTTTGCAATGAATACAATGACTTTAGAATATCAAAACTTCATAAGGTATTTGTTTTTTGTAGTGACTCTAATCGTCAATTGAATAGACAACAATCTCAACGAGATATTAATGTCAGGGTGGGAATTATAGTTGTAACGCTCATATATATAACTAACACAGAGATATAGTTAAATATGCAATGACCCCAATTTCTAGCTATAGAGTCAACATTTAAATTCTCCGGCGACCAACAACTTTTAAAAGAAAAGGATCTATGATTTAAATATTCATCAACCCAACAATTTCAAATTTGAATTACCAGTTGCTTGGCTACAAATATAAGATTTTCAACTTCTCAGAAAGAAAAATATTTTAACACGACCATCCATATTTCAATTAATATTTAATAAATATTACAATTGCCATACATAATTTTAAAAACTTCCAAATTGAAAATGGTAATACAAGACCCATGATTTTAAACTTTCGAAATGCAATAAACCTACAAGAATATTCGAACTTTTACTTCTGGAAATGCGATCTAAGTTTTACCCATCACACCGATTTCAAATTCGGGTTTGCACACAATTATTTCAGAGGCCAAAAATATATAACTTGAATTCACAATAATTGACCGCGAACAATAAGAATCAAGTTCTTTTTGTAGTTGAAATTGCGGTGATAATATAAAATTGAAATTTTGGTGCACACCATAGATATACAATGAACACCCAAACTATGTATTCCAAAATTGCGTAATAATATTGTAGCAACTATAAAAATTGATCTCTAGATTACATAATAACTCTTCAGAAAATACACCCATTTAATCCATAGTTAAAAGTAGTTCATCAATGATTTACAACTCTAATTTACAATTTACTTTTACTACAATAAAAGTTTTAGGAATAAAATACCGGAACCAAGAAGACGGAGAGTTCACGGTGTCCTTCAAAGACTTGTGCTCCTCCTATTCTCCCGCGTGTTAATCACCAAACTTCACCGATACCTCCCAGCCAATTCTAGGGGTACTCTTATTCCCCCTTAGCCCCCCGAGCCACAAAGGGGCCACATACAAGAAACCAACAAACAATATCTCTAAAGCTTGTTGTAACATCCCGATCTATTGAGAACACTTTTATTGACATATTCTTTGAGGACACTTGTGTGCAAGTGATCTGGTTATGATATATTATGATTTAGTTTCGATTATGGGTTACATATGATGATGATGTTGTTTTGTGACTTATTTATCTATTGATGTATATATACTAGCAAATGTTATTGACAATTTTTCCTAATTGTGCAGAGCACATGAAAAGTTATGGATGTTGATGGCATCGATGGACTTTCTTGGACTTCGGACTGAGTCAGGGAGTGGATTGTATTTTTTTTAGTATTTCATTTTATGCACATATGACAGATGATTTATTTCGGTATGATTATGTATATAGATTATTGATACTATTTTTGTCAGTGGATGTAGGCTTAACAATGCTTGCCAATCTGACTCACATAAGGAGTAGAGGTGCCATGCACAGAAGCCATACATTGAGGGAGAGGTGTGGAAACGTCCTTGTCACAACCTTCTAGCACTCTTGTTGTGGATCAAATGGTAGGTTAACGATTAGCTAGTTCGATAGGTCCATGATGTCATGAGGGCAGACTGAGACAGTCGCTCATGAACATTTCTAAGGAGTACACAATAAGGCAAATTCCTTATTTCTTAGAATCCCTTAGTCTCTCACAAGGTCGACCAAGTGGATTATTGACTCCAAGAGTAGGACAAACTTCCAAAACCATTCAAAGGCGAGTGACACCCTTGGATCAGGGAGGTGCATCTTGAAGGGAACATCGTGTAATTAAAAACTTGAGTCAATAAATCTAAGTAGCCTAGAAAACATTGAATTGATTAGATCTTGTCGGATTAAAATAATTAATTAAACAATGAATTTATTAATTATAAAATCCCAATAAAAGTCTAAGCCTAATTCTAAGACTAAGACTAAGTCTAAGTTTAGCTAGGGGACTAAATTAAAATATTAAATAAATTAAAAGAATAGAGATAAATCAATTCAAGGAAAAAGTGAGAAAAAATCAAAATATTGGATAGAATGCACATGTGTGCATGAAAATATTAAAAGGGATTTTTGAAATAGAAAGAAATAAAATATGCAAGAATAGGTGTACACATAGAATGGTATCTAGAGTCTAGCTAGCACTAGTCTAACTAGAAGAAGACTCATAATCCAACTCTAACTAAGATCAAGTTAGGAGACACTCATTAAATGACAAATTGGGGAACAAAGGGACAACTAAGAGAGAAAATAGGAACACAATGGGGAATGTGAGGAAAAATAGCTTTTTAAATAAAATAAAAATGGCATTTACTTGTGCAACTTGGGGAGAGTGTGAAAAGTGTGTGGGTAAATATTACTAATTAAATTAATTAAAAGGTTAATTATTTGTACATTAGGACATGTGTCAGTGAGTAAATTTATATAAAACAAATGGTGAAGAAGGGAAAAGGATCACACTTATTCTTTGTAAAGTTATGTTGCCAAAATGGTTTTGACTGTGTTTTACTTGTGAGAGTTGGGATACCAAGCTTGTAGAAGGAGTGGAATCTCTACCTTGCGAGGCAAGCCTTGGATCTATTGTTTGTTGGTTTCTTGTGTGTGGCCCCTTTGCGGCTCAGGGGGCTAAGGGGGAAGACGAGTACCCATAACATTGGCTGGAAGGTACCGATGAAGTCTCTGTGATTAGCAAGCGGGAACAAAGAAGGAGTGAAAGGCATTGGTGGATTTCCTCAACTATCCATCTTCAATGGTTCTGGTATTTTATTTTTGAAATTGTAATTGTAATGAGGGTAAATTGTGATTAGAAATTAGGTGGGTAGTTATCTTTTTATTTTACAAACTCAAAATTTAGAAATTTTGTTTTTCGCTACCAAATTAAATTACAACTCCTGAATTTAGAAATTTGCATGGACTCCTAACAGACATTTGTGTTTCTGAAGAAAAGAATTATATTTCACTTTAAATTTTGAATATGGAATTTGCCTCTATTCACCACATATTTTATATTGCTTGTGAAATTAAAATATGTAATTCATTGTGAAATTAAATGGCAGGAATGATGTCTTTTGTACCTCTTGTGAATGCTACCAATTTATTGCAACCCAGGAATATTGAAGTTCCTATTTCGCTGCCAATTCAATATACAACCTAGAATTTGATTTATTTAAGTATCAATTTTTAGACTTTGATGTTGAGGTTGTTCGTTGTATTTTTTTACAAGAGAGTTTTCCCTCAATTGTTTAATTACTTTGTCAATCATTTTTACAACTCAAATTTTGATTCCTGATATTTTCTTAAAAAAAAAAATCTTTGTGCTTTGAATTAATTGAATGTGTTAGAAAAACAAGATCGAGCAACAATTAAAAAAAAAATGCGGAAATAAAACACATAAGATACACAATACAATAGAGACATAGATATATGTGGTTCACCTAGTGTGGGCTACATCCACCAAAGAAATTGCTAGGTCCTTCATTTTTATTATCCAACAGTCTCCTCACTTAGAATACAATATTCACAATGATACATAGCCACAATACATTTCCCTCATAAAGAGGGTTTCCTTCTAAGGAAAAAAACCCTAACATAACTTCTATTGTCATATCTAAGGGGCGTAAATTCATCATGGTGTATAAACATGGCTGAAAACAAATACCTATGAATCAGGAAGATAATCAGGCTCCATAACTAACAATATCCCACTTGGAGACTGATCTCAACAACTCCACCACTGTTGTATCTACTAGAATATGATTCTTCTTGAACCTGACAAATTTCTCATCTTCACCTTCATGCTTTAATACCAACTGAAACTGAAAAAGAACTCAGTTTCTCCCTAGTTACTTCCTTTGTTAACATGTCTACAGGATTATGGCTAGTGTGTATTTTTTCGATCTCCATCTTCCATGAAGGATCATATGAAATGGTACCTAATATGTCTATGCTTAGTATTTGAATGGAAGGATGATTTCTCTGCTTCACAACCGAAAGTATTCAAAACATAAGAGTTTACCTTTTTACCTATGTATGACTCCTCTGGAATTATACCATCCAAAGAGCTTGAAGGTCCTCTATTTATTAAGTAAACAACAATATCTATAGAATCTTCATAGACCTATAAGGAAAAACCAACATGCAATCTCATACTCCTTGCACGTTCCATGATATTCATGTTCATCATTTCTGACACACCATTTTATTGTGGTGTTCCTGGAACTGTCTTCTCTTTACAAATCCCATGGTATGAACAATAATCATCAAAATCCTTGTTGAAATATTCACCTCCATTGTATGACATGAGACACTTCAACCTTTTTCCTGTCTCATTCTCAACCAAAGCTTTCCATTTCTTAAAAGTATCAAAAACATCATATTTTTTTTTAATGCAATAAATCCTAATTTTTCTAGTTGCGTCATCAATGAAAGTAACATAATAACTAGATCCAACAAGAGATGATACCTAATTTGGTTCCCATACATATGTATGAACCATCTCTAACCTTTCACTCTTCTTTTATTTTCCGACTCTAAGAAATCCGACTCTCTTCTGTTTTCCATAAACACAATGCTCACAAAAATCCAAATCAATTTGTTTAAGATATGGTAGAAAATTTCTTTTGTGAAGTATCTGCATCCACTTCTCACTCATGTGTCAAAGCCTATTATGCCACAATGATGTATCCACTCCCATAGAAGCTAAATATATAGAAGAGTTAGTATTACTAGTACATAAATACAATGTACCTACATTCTCTCCTTTTTCTATCACCAATGATCCTTTGTTGCCCTTCCACACATTATCTGTAAATGTGGATATACAACCTTCACTTGCCAACTGCCCTGTTGAAATTAGATTTTTCCTTAGATATGGAACATGTCTTACCTCTTTCAACAATCATTGGTTTCCATTCCTTTTCTTTATTTTTACCTTTCCCATTCCAACAATTTTGCATGGTGCATCATCACCCAAATGAATTTGTCCAAAATCACCTTGAACATACTATATAAAATGTTTCATATGGGGTGTGGCATGAAATGAATCCCCTGAATCCACTACCAAATACTCATAAATGTTATCTCCAAAAAGAATCAAATCATCTTGTAACACATCACCTGTTACATTTGCTTCCTGATTTTTCTCTTGTTGTCCATCTCTTTATTTCTTTGGAGCTCTGCAGTCTTTCTTCAGATGTCCTTTCTTTCCACAATTCCAACACTCTATCTTTCCTTGTCTATATTTGGATTTTCTCTTCCTAGAATTCCTGTGGTTCCCTTATCCCTTTCCTCTATCCTTTTGTCTTCCCCTATTCTTCATGTTTAGCGCATTACCTGATGTTAGCATCAGAAGTCACTCCTGGATTGCTTGCAGGTGCAGAGCCCGACGCCCATCAGTTTTTATGTCACGGTTTATTTATAAAGGGGTGATCGCATGCGAAGGAACTCGAACAGGTATTGCTTCACATAGGAATCATGTCTGATAGGCGAGGAACAAAGGAGGTCTTGACCCAACTTCAGTCAGTGAATTGATTTAAAAGCGGGCAGGTGGAATACTTGGGAGGAGGATGAACGAACTACTTCAGGAAGCAAGCCTTTCGGTGGTTCGTGGAGGAAAAACTTTGAATACAAGATCCGCTCGGTTCATAGTTTCATGAAACTGAAGGGAAGACTTGACTGGATCCTCCAATTCCAAGTTGTTCAGTGTTGAGAAACTTACAGGGACTGTCTAAAGAAACATAACCATTACAGTGATCCAACATACATCATCCTATAATAGTCCAAGCTCGACTGGATCCTCCAATTCCGAGAAGATTTAATACAGTATAAACAAAGACGCGAAAGAAAACTGACATTCATTGGGCAAGAAGTCTCAAGAGTCCCGGAAAATCAGAGAACAATTCTTCATTAAAGTTTTACAACTGGGAGCTCTGCTCAACCATCGATACTTACAAAAATGGCAAAAATGCCTACATATACTTGGAACTAACCCCGGCCCTCAAGGCGCGATCATATCGTGAATTCAATGCTTAACATTGAGGAGCTTCTCTATCAGGATGGGTTGTCGGTCTACCTCAATCAAATCTGCCCTCTGCTCCCCTGTCGTGCACCTCTTTAATTCAGCATGGCTCGTGCCAGGGGGTAGCTGAGCCCTTTGAATATTGAACTGGTGTGTGCAGGCTTCCCTGGTGAGTTGGAGGCTCGGCGTGGCTTTCCTGGAGAGAACCGGTACAAGGGACTTTCCTGGGTCAATTTCAGTCGGGTCCTCCATACTCTGAAATAAATGGGTGACGCGAGGCTTCACCCACCTTCTTTCTCCTTTTCTGCTGAGCCGAAGTGGCTCTTTGGATCCCCGAGTGAAATCCCGACCTAGTCCACAGGTCTCTTCTCCTTTCCTTACGATCTCCTAAACTTCACCGAGACCTTTTCCCAACTCTGTATCGGGTTTCAGGGTTTCACGTTCCCCAGTGTCAAGAGTTCTTGACGCCTTGAACTCCCGATCATCGATTCTCTGATGAGTGCGTGTATGGGTTAGCCCTCCTGGCTATACTATGGTCCATGCGACCACCTCTTATATGACCTGAGCCTCTGTCGGGGTTTCGGCACTTTTGATGTTTCGATACACAAGTCCTCGGGACTCGCGATAACCTGCCACCTGTCTTCCACTTGCGGTCCCATATGCTAACCAACAGTTGTCGAGATATCGCTTCTCGCGATCTCGCAACTCTGGACGCAAATCTTTGCAGCTTCAACTCACGAACCTCCGAGCTCGCGATATGCCGATGCCACTTGGCGTTGTCTCCCTATAAGGATTCACCTCCCGACACCTGTCCCCCACTACGGTCCTTAACTCCGTTGGGAATTTCACGTATCGGAATATCGCGATTCCCGCTGTCATGTGCACGGGACTTTTAGTTCCCCGATTCTCGACTCTGTGGGATCTCTCGCCACGTGTCCCTGCTGACCGGCGGTTCCGATCCAGTCAGGAAATCGCGGATCGTGATTCCTACATGCAAGAGTTTCTTGCCTTAGAAAACTCTGATTCTCCTCCTCTGCACACTAGGGGTTAACCCCGGCGCAACTTCTCGAGATCTAACAGCTGACAGGATTTCATCGATCTCCTCTTGTAAGATTCAGACCCTCGATTTGCTTTGAGGACGGTTCTCGACTGCTGAAGACAAAACTTTGCCCGCTCGCTTGCTTGACTTGCTGCTACAAAATGGGATTCTCTCGTGATATGCTCAGGTGCTTCCCGTGCAAACTGCAGACCTGGGTATGCCTAATCCCGGGACAAGAAATATCGCTAACATTAGGCTCCATGGGGGATAGAGTCGTCCCTGCGATGCTCTAAGAACTCATTCCGCAGCTTCAGTGCCTTGCTGTTGGGCTATGGAGTCATTTATTAAGCCGAAAACATAACAAAAGAAAATAATCAAAGAAGTAAAAGACAATATTTACAAACAGAGGAGCCGTCTAAGGCTCAAATAAAACATTTTTTTCAGAAAATTCCCATTCACTGGGCTGTTGAAAACCTCTTCACCCTCCAGATCCTGCAACCCATAGGTGTTGTTGGAGAAAATCTCAGAGATTTTAAAGGGGCCGATCCAGAGGGAATCGAACTTGATGTGCTTTCCTTTATCCTGTCTGGGTGCGTCCCATTTAAATACCAAGTCCCCGATCTCAAACTCCTTTTTATTGACCCTCCTGTCAAAAGCCTGCTTGATCTTTTGCTGATGATCGTGGGCCCTGTTCATGACCTGTTCTTTAGTTTGCTGCACTTCCACCATCTGATGAATCCTTCTGACCATATGGTTAGGCTCCTCTTCAAGGTCCTGGAGGAATTTTGCCATAGGTAAGGCGAGATGAGTAGGGAAAACGACCTCTGTTCCGTAAACAAGTTGGAAGGGTGAAATTCCTAGGGACTTCTTTGTTGTCACTCGGTCAGCCCATAGAGAAAATTTGAGCTTTGCATCCCAGGCCCTTTTATTGTCTTCCAATAATATTTTAATGAGCTTGATCAAACCTTTATTGGAAGATTCCGCCAGTCCATTTCCCTGGGGATAATATGGGGTAGAGTGAATCAATGAAATCTCAAACTGTTCACAGAACTTGACCAGAGGATCAGACTTGAAGGGGGTGGCGTTATCAGTGACAATTCTGCTAGGGCAACCAAATCTTGCCATGACATCCTCCAGGAGGCGGATAATTACTTTGTGAGAAGTGCTTCTGGTGGGAATAGCCTCTATCCACTTGGTGAAGTAATCTGTCGCAGTGAGGATCCATCTGTGCTGGCCACTTGAGGGAGGATGAATTTCTCCAATGAAGTCCAATCCCCATTGTTGAAAAGGTGTTGAAACTACTACAGGCTTCAATGGCAGAGATTTGAGCTGTTGTTTTCCTG
Organism: Picea engelmannii; assembly: GCA_009831015.1. Taxonomy (NCBI): domain Eukaryota; kingdom Viridiplantae; phylum Streptophyta; class Pinopsida; order Pinales; family Pinaceae; genus Picea; species Picea engelmannii. The sequence continues at coordinate 60,550 of ML786844.1, forward strand.
AGAACCTCTGGCATTTGATGCAAGCTCTAATTTCTCTGCAAACGTCAGGGAATAAAGTGGGCCAATAGTACCCAGCCTGGAGGACCTTGTGAGCTGTGGTATTCCAGAAATGATGGCCTCCGCAGAGACCAATATGGAAATCAAACATGACCTTTTGGGCCTCTTGTAGATCCAGGCATCTTAATAATAACCCTAGGGGGTCTTTCCAATACAGGGTTTGGTCAATGAGGCAATATTTGACCACCTTGAGCTTCAGAGCTCTCGCCTTTCTTTTTCCCAATCCATCAGGAGGTTTTAATTCTTGCAGAAAATACAAGATATCCTTGTACCAGTCGCAAGATGCTAGTGGTAAGGCACCCTAAAAATGCTTGTTGGATGACTCAGCTTTCTCATTGGCGAAGTTAATCCCCAAGGCTTTGCAGTTGGATTTAGCCAACAATTTGGCTAAACCCTGTCCCTTTATCAGCTTGGTGGGCTTAATTTCTAGATCAAATTCTAGAATCTTGGCAATCCACTTACCTCTTTTCCCATCCATGTCAAGCTGTATAAGAATGTCCTTCACAGAGGCCGAAGGAACATATGCAATGATCTTTGAATGCAAGACATAGACTCTGAAAGATTTGAGAGATTTCACCAATGCATAGGCCTGCTTTTCCATGATCTCATACCGGAGTTCAGTGTCTCTCAATGCCCTGTTGTAGAAGGCAATAGGTTGCTCTTGCCCTTGATCATTTTTCTGCAACAAAACTGCCGCTACTGTATCACAGGAAGCAAAAGAAAATATCAGGAAATCTTTGGAATAATCAAGGTTGATTAGCACAGGTGCCTCAGTCAACGCCTTCTTTATTTGGACAAAATATTCCCTGGGTTCAGTGGTCCATTTTACTTCATTTCCCTTCCTAAGCATGGTTGTGATGTGTTTCACCAGCGCGACAAAATTCGAGATGAACCTCCTCAGAAAACTTATCTTCCCCAAAAATGCCTGAACCTCTTTTTTAGATCTGGGAAGTGATAGGGTCTGAATCGCTTCCACCCTGCTAGGTTCAATCCTTACTCCCTCTACTGATACTATATGGCCTAGCAGCTTCCCCTCCTTCATAGAAAACAAGGATTTCTTGGGGTTTAAAGATAAGCCATATCTCTGACACTTCATGAAGACCTTCCTCAAGTGGCAGTAGTGCTCCTTGTCTGTCCTGGAGAAGACTGTGATATCATCTAGATAGATTACCACAAACTGATCCTTCTCCCCTATGAACTCTATATCCATAGCTCGCTGAAATGTTTCTCCCGCATTCATCAATCCAAAAGGCATTTTGGCATACATGAATGTACCCCAAGGAGTGGTGAAAGTTGTCTTTTCTCTGTCCTCAGGCATGACTGATATCTGATTGTAACTAGAGAAACCATCAATCATGGATATTCTAGATGCACCAGTGACCTTCTGCAATATTTGTTCCATGTTGGGCAGGGGATAATTGTCTTTCTTTGAACTTCTATTCAAGTTCCTGAAGTCAACACAGAGTTTGATTTCCCCACTTTTCTTTCTTACTTGAACCAAATTGGCCACCCACTCAGAATACCTCAATGGGACAATGATTCAGGCATCTAACAATTTCTTCACTTCTCTCTCCATGACAGGTAGAAACATGGGATTTATCTGCCTCAGCTTCTGCCTGAATGGTTTGGCCTCTTCTTTCAGTGGGATCTTGTGCTCAATGACAGATGTGTCATACGTCTTAAGGTCTTTGTAGGTCCATGCAAATACATCAGAAAACTCTCTCAGCAACTCGTTATACTCAATCCTCTGCTCCTTGGTCAAACTCGTTGACAGCTTGACAAACATAGGCTCTTCTGGTGTGCTGATGTTGCACTCGTCTGTGTCAGCATCATCACCCGAAACTCTTCCCTTTATTGCTACATCATTCCCATCGAACAATCTATCCAATGGGATTAGTCCCCTCTGGATGTGATTGCCAGGCAATTGAATAATGTCGTGATTTGCTATTTTACTCAGCAACTCACCCCCATCAAACTCTTCCTCGGAGACAGAATCTTGGTCGATATGCATCTCTGAAAATTCTTCGATAGTTTCCAAGAATCTCTTGATCTCGAGATCATCCTCAAACACTTTCCAATGCTTGACATTGTTAGGTATGGAGGGCCTGTATTTTACTTCTATGTCATACCTCAGTTTGGGCGGCAAGGGTACCCTGAAAATGCTTGCTGATGAAGCCAAGGAATATGCCACTATGTTTTCTTCTCTTGGGATGAAAGAAATGTTGAACGTTGAGAAGAAACTGTCAATTAGGTCCCATATCTCATTTCAATAACTCTTGAGTCGAGGATGCTTGGTCTAATAAGTGCTTCTGACTTGCTGGACTACCAACTCGGCATCTCCGAACACTGTTATCTTCTGGATTCCCATTTCCCTTCTGGCTCTTAGTCCTAGTATAAGAGCTTCGTACTCTGCCACATTGTTGGTAGCTTCGAATTCTAATTTGTATGACAGAGATGTGGTATCCTGAGAAGGTGACAAAAAAAACACTCCAGCTCCGGCGCCTTCTCGGGAACAGGCTCCATCAAAAAACATTTTCCAAATTGGGGTGATGGAGGGAGGAACTTTAGGGGAAAAAGTGGGCGGATTTCTAAGTTTCAGAGGAGGCTCAAGGGCATGGGTGAGCTGCAGTAAACTGGAGCCTAAATCAGTATCCAAGGCAAAGATGGGATGATTGGTAGGGTTGGCTTCATCACTGATTATGTAGGCCAGTTGGGCTTCCCTGTAGAGTCTTCTATTCTCCCCTCTGAACACCGGGATGGTAGCATACGTGAGGTCCATCTGTAATGTTCCTCCAATTCTTTTAATCCAAGACCTTGACAACAGCATGTCGAACTTGGGAGGAACATCAGCTACGACAATATCCATGACCATGCTCTTCATGGGTAGTTGAAACAGAGAAACCACTAGGTCCTTGATGACTCCCAGACATTGCACCCTCCTTGAATCAAAAGAGTATAAATCATGGTAGGCCCTGGTCACTTCTAATCCCAGCTCCTCCATTACTATCTTGGGCATAAGATTGTGGGAAGCCCCTGAGTCCATGAGGCAGTTGTGCAATACTTTATCATGTATATTTAGGGATGTGTAGAAGGGAGGGGATGAATCATCTCTATCTTCTACCATGGGCCCTAAGACGACTGTAGGCTTCTCATATTGAAGGTTTATTGAGTCAGAGGGAGGCTGGGGGGATTCAGATTGTAGCAACTTGGAGAGGGACCTTTTGAAGTCTTCATTTTTAACCAGCTCAGAGAGAGGTACAGGAATCCTAATCTTCTGAATCTCATGCTCAAAATTGAAGGAGGGGGTAGGTTTAGGAGCTTCTCTTACCTCAGTGACAGGCTCTTTGGCTACAGGCGAAGCACTCTGAGTCTTCTTTTCTTTAGCTGAGGCTGCTGCCATTTTAGTAGACCTATATGCTATGAGGGGCGGGTCTGAGCTATCGAAGTCTCCTTCTTTCCTTCTCGACCTGAGATTATATTTGTTAGGAGTGTGACCAACCCTTTCTCCCTTCCCTAACTCATGGATCTGAATGTTCATCAAAGATTTTTCGTACGCAGACTGAGTCAAGTGGGGAAAAGGAGGGGTTTCTTCAATACAGTGAATTTCCAGGCCAAACTCATTTATCTCATCTCTTTCCTCATGGTCAACTAGGTTGTTTTGGAAGGGGGTTTGGACCCTTTGATCTTATTTGTCTTTTCCCCTTTGTTCTCTCAGGAAAACCTGAGGCATATTGTTTGCAGGTCGTCTGAAACCTCTACTATCAGTGTTCTGGGGATTTCTGTACATGGGCTTCCCCTCTAATTCCAGCCTTTCTATCTTGGCAGCAAGCGATTTTAGCGTTCTAGCTGTTTCATCTGTCTGATGGGGCAGGGGAGAGGGACTGGATGAGGAAGTTTCAGGCATGTTCTTGGGCATATTTCTATCACCGATGTTCCTGAGTCGGTTGACAGCCAATATGTTGGATTCTACCTCCACAGCTGTGTCTTGCATGTGTGCTAGCGTAGCAGCTCTTCTCTCCCTTGGCAGTAGGCAAAAATCAGGATTGAAGGCGCTGGAGTAAGTGATCTTTGCATAGGCTTCAGAGGGTTTTATCTCGGCAGGAATTTTGTTGTACATTTTATTAAATCTCTTGGAGAAGTCAGAAACCGACTCTCCTTCTTTTCTCTTTAACGACCCAAACTCTGTCATGTAATACATGAAGTCTTTTTTATCTCCCCACTGCCTCAAAAAGGCATTATCTAGAGCTCTGATCCCATCAATAGATCCAGGAGGCAGGGCCCTGAACCAGTTTCTAGCCTCTCCTTGGAGACTATGGACAAAAATTCTCATCCATACGTCTGTGTGCATGATAACATTATCATCTGCGAAAGTATAAAAGGTTGCTAGATGCTCTTTAGCAGTTATATCCCCCTCGCCTGTAAACTTGGGCAGTTGCTTAAGGTACCCTTCTGCTGGGAGGTTATTGAGAGGCTGTGGTAGCACGAGGGGAGCGTATCTAGCGGCTATGATGACCTCTATTTCAGTCATAGGGGGATTTTCTCCGGCCATAGGAATATTAGGCGGAGGAGAGCTCGGAGGAGAAGGAGTTCGCGAAGGGCCTACAGGGAATGAACCTCGGAGTGGGGTGGGAAACAAGAGGTGATTCAAGGAGGAGGAAGTGACAAGGATTTCTCCCTCCAATCCCATACCAGGAGGGGAAAACTCAGTAGGAACACTTCCAAAATTCAGGAAACGGGAAACTTGTGAAGGATATCTATCAAGAAACTGAGGGGAAGAAAACAGAGTTTTTACAGAAGGAGATGGCGGATTACCTGTTTCGACGGTGGAAGCTCCTTCTTCAGGGGCGTTTCCTTTTCTGAGGACCACCTTCGGATCGGTTTCAGGTGTAGCTAGGGGTAGCTGTGGATGAGACTGCGTGTGTCTGCCTCTGAAAGCCACAATTGATAGAGTGGGTTCTCCCCAGCGAAGTCATCACAATGGAGTCGCCAGGTGCATAGCAACAATCTTGATAATTCTGATTTCCAATGCATCTTGAGAATCAGGTAGTCGTTGTCATTCAATCCTGGGGAAAATATTCAACTTCGTCCCCGGCAACGGTGCCAGAAATGTTAGCGTCAGAAGTCACTCCTGGATTGCTTGCAGGAGTAGAGCCCGACGCCCATCATTTTTTATGTCACGGTTTATTTATAAAGGGGTGATCGCATGGGAAGGAACTCGAACAAGTATTGCTTCACATAGGAATCATGTCTGATAGGAGAGGAACAAAGGAGTTCTTGACCCAAATTCATTCAGTGAGTTGATTTAAAAGTGGGCAGGTGGAAGACTTGGGAGGAGGATGAACGAACTACTTCAGGCAGCAAGCCTTTCGTTGGTTCATGGAGGAAAAACTATGAATACAATATCCACTCGGTTCAGAGTTTCAGGAAACTGAAGGGAAGACTTGACTGGATCCTCCAATTCCAAGTCGTTCAGTGATGAGAAACTTACAGGGTCTGTCTAAAGCAACATAACCATTACAGTGATCCAACATACATCATCCTATAATAGTCCAATGATCAGAATCTGGACCAGGGGTCAAATTTTACCTCAAAAATGAAAGTTCTCAGAATTGCCTCAAAACAAATGGGTTTGTAGCCCTCGTCATCACGAACCCAACGCAATTCGTTTCGTCTCAAACGGACGTCGGGAGCGAAA
>ML786844.1:71705-88554 GCA_009831015.1 Picea engelmannii
CCCCTACAGTCTATCTCTGTATAAGAAATAGTAAGTTCTCACATTTTCAGAGGACACATTGGAGTGTTTAACTCACATTTTAAATTATGGAAAATGGATACCTTGCACCCTTAAACAAGTACATTCCATTTTCAGATCATCCAAGCTCAACTGGATCCTCCAATTCCGAGAAGCTTTAATACAGTATAAACAAAGACGTGAAAGAAAACTGACATTCATTGGGCAAGAAGTCTCAAGAGTCCAGGAAAATCAGAGAACAATTCTTCATTAAAGTTTTACAACTGGGAGCTCTGCTCAACCATCGATACTTACAAAAATGGAAAAAATGCCTACATATACTTGGAACTAAACCCGACCCTCAAGGCGCGATCATATCGTGAATTCAATGCTTAACGTTGAGGAGCTTCTCTGTCAGGATGGGCTGTCGGTCTGGCTCAATCAAATCTGCCCTCTTCTCCCTTGTCGTGCGCCTCTTTAATTCAGCATGGCTCACGCCAGGGGGTAGTTGAGCCCTTTGAATATTGAATTGGCATGTGCAGGCTTCCCTGGTGAGTTGGAGGCTCGACGTGGCTTTCCTGGAGAGAACCGGTACAAGGGACTTTCCTGGGTAAATTTCAGCTGGGTCCTCCATACTCTGCAATAAATGGGTGACGCGAGGCTTCACCCACCTTCTTTCTCCTTTTCTGCTGAGCCGAAGTGGCTCTTTGGATCCCCGAGTGAAATCTCGACCTAGTCCACATGTCTCTTCTCCTTTCCTTACGATCTCCTGAACTTCACCGAGACCTTTTCCCAACTCTGTATCGGGTTTCAAGGTTTTGCGTTCCCCATTGTCAAGAGTTCTTGACCCCTTGAACTCTCGATCATCGATTCTTCGATGAGCGCGTGTATGGGTTAGCCCTCCTGGCTATACTATGGTCCATGCGACCACCTCTTATATGACCTGAGTCGAACCTCTGTTGGGGTTTCGATGCTTTTGATGTTTCGATACACAAGTCCCCGGGACTTGCGATAAACTGCCACCTGTCTTCCACTTGCGGTCCCACATGCTAACTGGCGGTTGCCGAGATATCGCTTCTTGCGATCTCACAACTCTGGACGCAAATCTTTGCAGCTTCAACTCACGAACCTCTAAGCTCGCAATATGCCGATGCCACTTGGCGTTGTCTCCCTATAAGGATTGACCTCTCGACACCTGTCCCCCACTACGGTCCTTAACTCCGTCGGGAATTTCGCGTATCGGGATATCGTGATTCCCTCTGTCATGTGCATGGAACTTTTAGTTCCCCGATTCCCGACTCTGCGGGATCTCTCGCCACATGTCCCTGTTGACGGGCGGTTCCGATCCAGTTGAGAAATCATGGATCACGATTCTTACATGCAAGAGTTTCTTGCCTTAGAAAACTCCGATTCTCCTCCTCTGCACACTAGGGGTTAACCCCAGCGCAACTTCTCGATATCTAACGACTGATGGGATTTCGTCGATCTCCTCTTGTAAGATTCTGACCCTCGATTTTCTTTGAGGACGGTTCTCGACTGCTGAAGACAAAACTTTGCCCGCTCTCTTGCTTGACTTGCTGCTACAAAATGGGATTCTCTCGTGATATGTTCAGGTGCTTCCCATGCAAACTGCAAACCTGGGTACGCCTAATCCCGGGACAAGAAATATCGCTAACACCTGATGTCTCACATGTGCTTTTCCATCGCATTTCCTCACTAAGGATAACACAAATGACATCATCAAATTTTAAAGTATTTGAACCAGAGAAAGAGTTACTTATAGCCATGACCAATCCATTCTATCTTTCTGGCAATGGGAACAATATTAGAAGAGCCCTTACCTCATCATAAAATTCCACTTTTACAAAACTTAGCTTATTAGTAACCGTATTGAATTCATTTAAATGATCCACAACAGACCCACATTCTGACATCTTCATATTAAATAATATCATCATTAGAAATACCTTATTGGACATTGATTGTTTTTCATATAGTTTATCCAATGCATCCATCAACTAATTCATTGTCTTTTCTTTCGAAATATTCAAAGCCAGTGATGCTTCCAGGATCAGTCGTATCATTCCTAGTGCCTTTGTTTCAAGGAAATCCCATTCTTCGTCCTTCATGGCCATCGATTTCTTTGTTATTCCACCGAATGGTAGGAATAGATCCTTATGATATAAATAATCTTCCATTTGCATCTTCCATAACTGGTAGTTTTGGTCATTAAATTTATCGACCCTAAAATTTCCATCTTATGCCACTACTCCCACTCAAACCAGGAACCCTCTTTTTCTATGAGTTACCTTTCGCTCTTATACTAGTTGTTATAAAAATCGGATCTAGGAGCAATAAAATAAAATAAAATGCAGAAATAAAACATAGAAGATACACAATACAATAGAGACACAAATATACGTGGTTCACCTAGTGTGGGATGTGTCCACCAGATAAATTGCTAGGTCCTTCCTTTTTATTATCCAACAAATGAACGGATACAACCTATAGCACACCCTTTGTAACTTCCTCTTCTTTCTCTCACACTCTCTGATGCAGGAGCATCGCCAACATCAAGTGAGCCAGCGTGGAGGAAAAAGACAGCTGGACGAGCCCAGCTGCAAATTTTGAATTTCTCTTGGATTTGATGCACAAACATAAATGTGGCAATTTAATGAAGCGCACTTGTATAATGTAAACGGACCTTGAGAGATTTGCTCTCGTCCTTAGTAGGTAGAAGGCATTTATAGTAGTTAATGCAAGTAGGTAGAATTGAATGTGTAGATTAGATAGTTTTAGAGCGCAAGAGGGAAAATAGGATATAGACACCCTCATTGTGTATTGTAACATTATTGGAGCAAGAGCATGCAGAGAGTTGTGTAAGAACACCCATGTACAGATATTTGGATTAATAGAAAGAGTTTGATTCAAATTCATGGTTTCGTGTTTGTTCTCTGTGTATTGATGTTGAATGATATGCTCATGAATGTTTGCTTCCTGTTATACATTTGCTTTATATGTTGTGTATATGATTTCATGTTTGAGTTTAAAGTCTGAAAGAAAGTAGGAATGAGTTTCGATTGTTTCTCTATCTGAGCAAGAGTTCCTGCAACGAGTGCAGTTGAAGTGTCTGCAAGGAGTGCGTTGACAAGGGGTTCAGATAGGGTAGCTTTTGTTCTCATTCACATAGAAGTGCATAAAGGCACAGGAGCCGTGCAAGGAGTGCGCAGGCTGAGTGAAGCCTCAGGGTTGTGGAATTGAGTGAAGCATTTAGAGACTACTACTGCAGGTGTGCGTAGGGTCGAAGGAAATTCAGCACTGGGAAGTGTCTGAAGGTTGCTGCAAGGAGTGCACGCAAGAGTCTTCTCTAACACTCGAAGTTACAATAAAGCTCAGAAAAGATAAGGCCTTCAAAACTGTTGAAGGATAGCGCAGAGAAGTGTACCTGGAAGGATTTAGGAAGGCATCATAATTTTGTGCCGTAGGTGGACAAGTTTGTAGAGGAACACTTGGTCATTAGTAGAAATTTCCAAGGAGGAACGGACGGTCGGTATTCTCCGAGGAGGATTCGCGACATCCCGTGAACATCGCAACGGGAATCGCAATATTCTGAAACGCGATATCTTGACAGCCAAAGGATAGTGTGGGCCATAGAGGAGTTATTGAAATGGACAGGTGGCACGCTGCTTCGGGGTTTCGTGGAACGAAATTCTGAAAACATTGCATCAAGATTCGCGAGACCGCGAAGTCCAAAATATCGACAGAGGTGATGTAGCGTTGAAAGTCAAACTCGTGAAGTGTATCGGATTTTCGGCATATTGGGATTTGAGGATTGGGGAAACAAGGACCTCGACGTCACGATCGTCGAGATCGCGATAGGGAAAATCCCGAAAGGAAAAGGGAAAAGGTCAGCATTGACGGTTGTCGGGTTTTGGGGATTGAAAGGACCAATGCTCGACCACTAACCTAATGAATTAGCGAAGTCTGATCTCCCAAGTGTAAAGAGGGGATCTCGTAAGAGTTTGTTGTGGGTGCAGATTTCCCGATAGGGAAATAGAAGAGCTGTTTAAAGTTCTTCGGGTCGTGGTAAAGGAAAGATTCTATGTGCACGCTGACCTTCCGACCTGCGAGTTGTGAGGTTGTGGGTGTCACCATCATCTGGTATCAGAGCACAGAAAGGTTCTTTTCTTTCTATAGCAGAGAAAGAGAATTCACCATGCCGCAAAGGAGAAGGGACAGGAAGACACCCGATCCACCAGAGGAGAGGGAAATGCCGAGAAGAAGAGGCAGACAGATGACAGATCCAGTCATGGAGAGAGAGATGCGTGATCTACGAGCTAGACTCGAGGACATGGAGACAACACAAAGATGCATAGTCAGTGCTGGGGATCTTAGTGATTCCGAGAGTGAGATTGAGGCTAAACATGAAGAAGAAGTTGCAGCTGAAGATGCATCAAATGAACATTTGATCAGAGCTATTGCAAGGATGGGTGCAAGAGAGAAGATGGACATTCTAGTTTATGAGGGAAACTTGGATGCAGAGGAGCTTCTAGACTGGATTAGAGCTCTAGACACATACTTTGACTATGAATATGTCGAAGAGGACAAGAAATTCAAGCATGTTGTCACTAGATTGAAAGGACATGCAACATTGTGGTGGGATGAACTACAAGCTGACAGACATTGCAAGGGCAAGCAGAAGATCAAAAGCTGGGATAGAATGATCGCAAAGATGAAGGTGAAATTCATCCCCAGGGACTATCAAATTACTTTGTTCAGGAGGATGCAAAACCTGAAGCAGAAGCTGATGACAGTGAAAGAATACACTGAGGAATTCTACAAACTGAACATCAGGGCAGGTCATCGGGAAAGCGATGATGAAAAGGTTGCCAGATACATGAATTTCCTAAGATATGATATTCAGGATGAGATGATCATGGTAACCATCCGAACAGTGGAAGATGCTTATAAGATGGCTCTGAAAGCGGAAGAGAAGCTGAGCCGAAAGCAGAGTCAAAGAGGTCGAGGCAGAAGTCAGCCTAGAGGCAAATTAGTTGCCCAGGACAAATATCAGAAGCCCAAAGAGGACTGGAAGAAACCTCAGACTCGAACTGAGAGAGGTGGAACCTCACAGCGAGGGTAATATGATGAACAGAGAAGGCAACATACTGAGCAGAGAGGAGATTATGCTGACAACAACACTTTTCCTCGTACTAGAGGCAGAGGAAGAGGAAGATGTGGAGTAATAACATGCTTCACATGTGGAAAGAATGGGCACAAGTCTTATGAGTGTCTAGAAAAAAAGAAAGAGGGTGCAAAATCTCACATCGCCGAAGCACAGAGGCGGGATGTTGAAGCAGAAGACGCTGAAGGCGGAAGATCGTTGATGATGCGAAAAGTCCTTTTGACACCCGAGAAGGAGGTGGAGAGTTCAGTCCAAAGGACCAGAATTTTCAGGACTGCTTGCAAGACCAAGGATAGGGTATGCAAGTTCATTATAGACAGTGGTAGCATAGATGATCTCGTTTCTACAGAGATGGTAGAGAAGCTGGAGCTGGAGACGATTGATCATCCAAGCCCATACATAGTTTCATGGCTACAGAAAGGACACCAGGTAACTGTCACTAAACAATGTTTAGTTGAATTCAAGATAGGAGGATATAATGATAAGATATTATGTGATGTCATTCCTATGGATGTTTTTCATCTATTGCTGGGTAGACCATGGCAATATGTCAGAAATGTGATTCATGATGGGAGAATGAACACATACACCCTAGAGAAGAATGGAAGGACACACATGTTGCTTCCAATCAAGGATAAGGAGGTGAAAATGGAAGTAAGAAACATTGTACTTCTCATGAGTGGGAAGGAACTTCTTACAGAGGTTAATAAGAAGGAGGATCCACAGTTCATCTTGGTCAGGAAACCGAAGATTGTTTTGACTAGCACAAGACTAGATGATTTTCCAGAAGAAATTCAGGAACTGCTGGAAGAGTTCGTTGACATAGTAGTGGATGAATTACCTCGTTCATTGCCACTGATCAGAAGTGTGAGTTATCATATTGATCTAATACCAGGAGCCAGTTTACCAAACAAATCCACGTACAGATTGATTCCGCAAGAGAATGAAGAAGTTAAAAGGCAAGTCCAGGAGTTGTTGGACAAAGGTTTGGTCAGGGAAAGATTGAGTCCATGTGTTTTTCCAACAGTAATCAGTCCGAAGAAAGACGGAGGCTGGAGGATTTGTATTGACTCAAGGGCAATTAACAAGATAACCATCAGGTACAGATTTCCATTGCCGAGGATGGATGATCTGATGGATTGCTTGAGTGGAGCAAAATATTATTCAAAGATTGATTTGAAACGTAGTTATCATGAGATTCACATGAGAGAGGGTGATGAATGGAAGACAACATTCAAAACCAACGAAGGGTTGTGTGAATGGCTTGTTATGCCGTTTGGATTAACAAATGCGCCGAGTACCTTCATGAGGTTGATGAACGAAGTCCTAAGGGAGTTCATCGGAAAATTTGTCATTGTGTATTTAGATGACATACTGGTTTACAGTAAAACAATGGCAGAGCATCTAAAGCATTTGACTACAGTGATGCAGAAATTACAGCAGGAGAAGCTGTTGATAAAAATGAAGAAGTCCTCATTCATGAAGACAGAGCTCATTTACTTAGGATTTGTTATTTCGGCAAATGAGTTGAGGATGGATCCAGATAAGGTGGAGGTAATCAAGGATTGGCCATCACCAAAGAATATCTTTGAGGTGAGAAGTTTTCACGGATTGACTAGTTTCTACCGGAAGTTCATCAGGATTTTCAGTGGAATTAGCACAACAATGATGGACATAGTGAAGAAAATACACAAGTCTTTTCACTAGACAGATGAGGCTGAGAAAAGTTTTAATCTGTTGAAGAGGAGGATCACGGAACAACCAGTTTTGGTGTTGCCGGATTTTCGAAATACATTTCAAGTGAAATGCGATGAAAGTGGATTTGCAATCAGGGCAGTCTTGAGTCAGGAAGACAGGCCAATAACATACTTCAGCGAGAAGCTGAATGAAGCGAAAGTGAAGTACTTCACTTATGATAAGGAGTTTTATGCTATCATACAGGCATTGAAGAAATGGAGGCATTACTTGATCCCGAAAGAATTTGTCTTGTACAGTGACAATCATGCATTCCAGTTTGTGACTCAACAGGAGAAGTTGAACCAGAGACATGTTAAATGGGTTGAGTATATGCATAATTTCACCTTTGTAATTAAACATATTTCTGGTACTGCTAACAAATTTGTTGATGCTTTGAGCAGGAAGTGTTTTCTATTGCAGGAGTTCAGAGACAAAACGTTGGGTTTTGATGATCTCAGGAACATGTACGTTGATGATCCATATTTTAAGGAAGCGTATGAAGCAACTGAGAATCCAATTCTCAGACACAGAAGACAATGGATAGAGTACATGATCCGGGAAGGATTATTGTTTAGAGGTAATCAACTGTGTATTCTGAAACGCTCCATGAGAGAGAATTTGCTGAAAGAGAAACACAGTGGAGGATTAGCAGGGCCATTTGGTCACGACAAAACGTTCGCAAAGCTGAATGAGTCATATTTTTGGCCGGGAATGCGAGCAGATGTCAAGAGATTCGTGGACAGATGCAGACTTTGCCATCATTCGAAGGGAAAGAAGCAGAATGCAGGGTTCTATCAACCATTGCCAATACCTGAAAGGCCGTGGGATGCAATTAGCATGGATTTTGTATTGGGATTGACAACAACACAAAGAGTTTTTGATTCAATCTTTGTGGTGGTGGATAGATTTTCCAAGATGGCACACTTCATTCCATGTCAAAATACCAATGACGCAACTCACATTGAGAACCTGTTTTTCAAAGAGGTCATTTGACTTCATGGGTTGCCAAAGAGTATAGTTTCGGATCGAGATACTAACTTCATAGGGCATTTTTGGAGGACCTTATGGAAAAAGCTGGGAACTAACTTGTCATTTAGTTCAGCTTATCATCCTCAGACGAATGGAAAGATGGAATTAGTAAATAGAAGTCTGGGAGACTTGTTGAGAAGCTTGGTGACAGAACACCATAGCCAGTGGGACAACATATTACCACAGGAAGAGTTTTCTTATAATGACTCGATTAACAGAAGCATAGGGCAGATTCCATTTCAGGTTGTCTATGGCATGCAGCCGAGAGGAATTTATGAACTAAGAGATTCAGAACATACTGCGACTAGGAGTTCTAGTGAAGAAGAATTCACAGAGGTGATGAAAGAACTTCATAGCCATGTGAAGGAGCGATTGCAGAATTCAAGCCAAGAGTACAAGCGTAGAGCTGATCAACACAGAAGACCACTTCAGTTTGAGGTTGGTGACTTGATTCTGGCACATTTGAGAAAGGAAAGGTTCCTGAGAGGAACATATAATAAATTGAAGATGAAGAAAATCGATCCATGTAAGGTCTTGAAGAAATTTGGGGCGAATGCTTACGAGATTGAATTACCCGATGGGATCGGAATTTCTTCGATATTCAATATCTCATATTTGTACCCGTATAAGGCTGAGAAAACAGGGACGAAAAATGAGTAGCCAGTGATCTAGTGGAAAAAGAAGATGCCAGTTGCAGATAATCCGCAGATGGAGCACATACTAGATAAAAGAGTGAGCAAGAAGACCAGGTGGAAAGAATACTTTGAGTATCTGGTCAAGTGGAAGAACCATCCAGTTGAAGATGCCAGTTGGGAGAATGAGGCAGAGATCCAAAAGCATGGACACACAGAGCGTGAGCTCATGGACAGGAGCCCATGAAAAGTTTCAAGTGAGGGAGTATGATGCAGGAGCATTGCCAACATCAAGCGAGCCAGCGCGGAGGCAAAAGACAGCTGGACGAGCCCAACTGCAAATTTTGAATTTCTCTTGGATTTGATGCACGAACATAAATGTGGCAATTTAATGAAGCGCACTTCTATAATGTAAACGGACCTTGAGCGATTTTCTCTCGTCCTTAGTAGGTAGAAGGCATTTATAGTAGTTAATGCAAGTAGGTAGAATTGAATGTGTAGATTAGACAGTTTTAGAGCGCAAGAGGGAAAACAGGATATAGACACTCTCATTGTGTATTGTAACATTATTGGAGCAAGAGCATGCAGAGAGCTGTGTAAGAACAACCATGTACAGATATTTGGATTAATAGAAAGAGTTTGATTCAAATTCATGTTTTTGTGTTTGTTCTTTGTGTATTGATGTTGAATGATATGCTCATGAATGTTTGCTTCTTGTTATACATTTGCTTTATATTCTATGTATATGATTTCATGTTTGAGTTTAAAGTCAGAAAGGAAGTAGGAATGAGTTTCGATTGTTTCTCTATCTGAGCAAGAGTTCCTGCAAGGAGTGCAGTTGAAGTGTCCACAAGGAGTGTGTTGACAAGGGGTTCAGATAGGGTAGCTTTTGTTCTCATTCACGCAGAAGTGTAGACAGGCACAGGAGCCGTGCAAGGAGTGCGCAGGCCGAGTGAAGCCTCGGGGTTGTGGACCTGAGTGAAGTATTTAGAGACTACTGCTGCAGGTGTGCACAGGGTCAAAGGAAATTCAACACTGGGAAATGTCTGAAGGTTGCCGCAAGGAGTGCGCACAAGAGTCTTCTCTAAGACTCGAAGTTACAAGAAAGCTCAGAAAAGATAAGGCCTTCAAAACTGTTGAAGGACAGCGCAGAGAAGTGTACCTGGAAGGATTTAGGAAGGCATCGTAAGTTTGCGCCGTAGGTGGAAAATTTTGTAGAGGAACACTTGGTCATTAGCAGAAATCGCCAAGGAGGAACGGACGGTCGGTATTCTCTGAGGAGGATTCGCGACATCCCGTGAGTCGTTATATCTCACAGAGGTGCAGGGGAGATACGGTGAAGTATTCCCAAAAGGTTCAAAGCTCAGGAGGGGTAGGACCGTAGATCCGAGTCACAAGGACCGTGGGATTTACCCGTGAAATTTCATATCGGGGTTTCGTGGGTGGAAGTCCCGTGAACATCGCAACGGGAATCATGGTATTCCGAAATGCGATATCCCGACAGCTAAAGGATAGTGTGGGCCACAGAGGAGTTAGTGAAGTGGACAGGTGGCACGCTACTTCGGGGTTTCATGGAACGAAATTCCGAAAACATTGCATCAGGATTCACGATACCGCGAAGTTCGAAATCCCGACAGAGGTGATGTAGTGTTGAAAGTCAAACTCGCGAAGTGTATTGGAGTTTCGGCATATCGGGATTCGGGGATAGGGGAAGCAAGGACCTCGACGTCGCGATCGCCAAAACCACGATAGGGAAAATCCCGAAAGGAAAAGGGAAAAGGTCAGCATTGACGGTTGTCAAGTTTTGAGGATTCAGAGGACCAACGCTCGACCACTAACCTCGCGAAGTTGCGAAGTCCGATCTCCCAAGTGTAAAGAGGGGATCCCGTAAGAGTTTGTTGTGGGCACAGATTTCCCGATAGGGAAATAGAAAAGTTGTTTAAATTTCTTTGGGCTGTGGTAAAGGAAAGATCCTGTGTGCACGACAACCTTCCGACCTACAGGTTGTGAGGTTGCAGGTGTCGTCATCACTCTCCTCACTCAGAATACAATATTCGCAATGATACATAGTCGCAATACATTTCCCTCATAAAATAAGGTTTCCTTCTAGGCAAAAAACCTAACATAACTTCTATCGTCAAATCTGCGACCTTATAATGAAAGGTCTAGATTTACTATGAAATTACAATATACATTTACAAGGCAATTTTTCCTTTGGGGGATTCACCCCCAAACCCTCATCGAGGGCACGCTTGCCCCCAACCCCCATAGGAGGGGAAATCCCCCCCTATACTCCTCCACGTGGAGGGGTGTACAGTCTTCCAAGGTTTAAAGTCTTCATGGGGTATAAACATGGCTAGAAACAAATACATCCGAAGGAAGGTAATAAGGCTCTACAATCAACAAAATGTTGCATTTAAATATTTACATGTTCAAACTACTTAATCTTTTATGATTATTTTTGCATCAATTACCAGACCCTGTTTTAGAGAATATGTTTTTATGTGTCAATCTATTTCTTTTCGCATTAAAAATTGGTGTGGTTCTTTGCAAAAATTTAGGCAAGACTAGACTAATAGATTACCAAATCTTTGTGTTTTATATGTAGCTGGAAACTACTTTTATGGAGTCATGTATAGAACTCATCAAACCCGATCTACACATTATTGTTTCCTTTCAAAATAGTGAACACTGATACATGAATTTCGTTGTTTCTTTTAATTGATTCAATCTTGAGTTTTTTTTTATTTCCTTAGTCTCTATATTTAGTCGTTCGATTCTAGGAACAAAATTTTGTAATTACTGTTAAGAAAATTGCACGTAAATTTGTAAATTGTTGATTGTTGTCAATAAATTATAATCCCGGAAATGTAGGATTTCCTTGGTCTTTGAGATTGATCAAGTTATGATATTAATTATTCGTTGGTTGTTGAATTACTTCAATCAAATTACATTTTGGTCAGGTTGTAGATTTTAGTTAAGATCGAAATTTTAAAATATTTTGAAGACGTTGTAGCTTTATAAAAAAAACCAATTTGTATTCCAAAAAAATGTGATGTAGATCGTTGTAAAAATTAAATGAATTATGTAACTAGAACATGTAAGATCGTTATCTAGTTGATGTCGGTTTGAGAAATTGATCTCATTGAGTCACTGTGAAAAATCGGTGGTATTCATAAATTTCGTTGTGTGATCTATGACTTGTAAACTCCTTTCAAATTAATTGTTAGAGAAGATGTGGTTTTAAAGTTGAATCACGTTTTTAAATGTGAAATTCTTGGGACTCTATAGATAAACTAGAGATCCAGAAACTTAGCTCTTAAAGAAATTGTTGTATATGTAGATTGCAGTTCAATTTTTCTTAGGCGATGTTTCCACTGTTGAAATGGTTGCAATTCTAGAACTAAGAATTTTACGCTGCCAACTCAAATTGCGGCTCTTGTAATTTGAAAATATTGTATCATTGCCAAATCAAATTGCAGCTCCTGTAATTGAAAAATATTGTATCGCAACCAAATCAAATTGTAGCTCTTGTCATTTGAAACTTATTTGTATCGCTGTCAAATCAAATTGCAGCTCCTGTCATTTGAAACTTATTTGATTCACTACCAAATCAAATTGAAGCTCTTTTCATTTGAAATTTATTGATTAACTGCCAAATTATTTACTAATTGGAATTTGGAAATTCTTTTAGTGCTGCCACATTTGACTTCTTATTTTTTATTTGTTTTGCTGCCTTAATTGATAATCTAGGATAAGAAAATTTTGTATTTCATATCTTCCCATTCTTGTAGAGTGAAGTGGTACCTCCAATAATTTTGGGTATGCCAACATGGAAATTGAATTAGAATGTGCATTGTTGCTTCTTAAAAGAAAATGTGAGTAACAAACTATGTCAAGTGTGTATCAAGTGTTGGATCATGTTGTCATTGATGACAATGGTTTGATTGATTGATGTCAAGTGATTGATTGATGTCAAATGATTAACTGATTGATGATTGATGTAATATAATATGTATTGTCCTTGATGAGAATGCATAGATGAAGATGGATCGATGAGTTGTCATTGATATGATGAAGACGGATCAATGAGTTGTCATTGATACATGATGAAGATGGATCGATGCGGTTTCATTGGTATATGATGCATTGTTGGAAAAATGTATAGATGAATCATTATTGTCTTATCATGATTGATAAGGTGCACATATGGATGAACTCCAAAGTGGTCCCCTTATGGTGAAAGCCCTCATGGGAAGACACTTTGCGGATTGAGTTATCCTAGAAGAATGGTTGGCGGACCCATTCTCTCATTATTGTATTATCATGATTGATAAGGAGCACAAATAAATGAACTCCAAAGTGGTCCCCCTATGGTGAAATCCCTCATGGGAAGACGCTTTTCGGATTGAGTTATCCTAGAAGAATGGTTGGAGGACCCATTCTTGTATGTGGAATAAAGAGATGAAGATCAAGGAAATTGTTGGTGGAACTATCCTATATGTATAGTGCTTGTCATTCCATCTACGGTGGTATGTATAATGTCACATAACTCCTCACGGTTAGAGAGTTATGGCCATGAGAAGTTGGAGACCCCAGGTTTGGGTAATGGACCCAAGTTTGCTTGATGGGTAAAAGTATGAGTTATCATATATTTTCAGACAATATTATTCTATATGAATAGTACATGTCATGCCATTTCTGGTGGTATGTGGAACGTCACATAACTCCTCACGGTTTGAGAGTTATGGCCTTACAAAGTTGGAGGACCCTCACATGTCATCTAGAAGCCCCAAAAGGTCAAAGTAGTCAAAGTGGTTTAAGGGATTTTAGAAGGTAAATAATAAAATGAAGTGATGAGTGTACTATAATTCAAAGTGAATAAAAAATAAATTATTTAAATAATAAATTTAATGGAGAAATTAGAAGTGGGTTAACCCTAAAATAAGGAAAGTGGGGCCAATTGACCTAGAAGATGTTTTTAAGGAAGCTACTTGGAGAGTATAAATAAGAGGAAAGGTTCTCTCATTTTAATCACACTTGAGAATATTGAAGATTTATTTGTGTCTGAGGTAACCAAGGATATCTAAGCCGAAATTCTGAGGAAAGGTGAAGAAAAGAAGGCCGAAATGCAAGGAAGGATAAATTCTTTTGATGGTCTTTCTAAGGTATGTTATTTACCGGTCATCTCACCATTTTCACTATAAATGTTTTTCTATAATTATTCAAACCATGAAATTTCTATGAAATTGAGAAAACATACCCAAGTATCTGTGATAAAAATTTCATTTTGTGGGTCATTTTATTTTGGGAGTTACACTGTGGAAAATAGGGTTTGTGGCTAGTTCTGAAACTAGTAAAAAACAAGTGTTTCGGGTAAAAAGTTCATAACTTCTTCATAACAGATCTAAATTCAGTGAGACCAATTTTTTTGTGTGGGCCACGCTCTACAAGGTCGCTCTCTAGAATAAGTCAGAATTCAACAAGGTATGTCATTTTTTCTATAACGCCTTTTCTAAGAGGTTACAAGTAGTGCCACCTAGAGGAATTGCATAAAACAAACTGAAGAACATTGTGTATCAGTTTCAGATCTTTATTCATTACATGTACAAAGTTATGATTATTTCACGTTGGGGTTGTTGACTAATCCAAAACTAGTCATGGTTGAGACAAGAAATTGATGAGTTGGCACATACATGAGGTGTATAGTTGATAATGTTGGTACATATTGATGAGTCATTGTTGATGATTATTTGACACATTATTGGTATATACTTCGTACATGGTTAGATGCACTTTTTTATGGTACAGGTTGGTTACAGGTTGTTTGGCACAGGTTGGTGCATGGTTGATGAACTTGTTTATGTTGATAGATTGATATCTATTGAGGATTGTTGCCTCATATCAGTTGGTGTTGAGAATGTAAGTTGAGTCTTGCATATAGAGATGGTTCTCTTGTAGTGTTGTACTCTATTCAGTTGTTGCTGAAAACCCCCGGGATTGAAGTCCATAATAAAAAGAAAAATTGTACATACATCTTGTGTTCTTTGTGTTCCTTGTGGAGATGACTTGTTGATGATATGTTGTTGATATGTATTCACATCTAACTGATTATAAATGAAAACAATGAGTAATGAGAAAATGTTGAATGTTAACTAAGGATTTTTTGTGTAAGAGGGAAGTTTTGGGAAAAAGATCCCCACACTCATTCACCCCCCCCTCTAAGTGTGGTAGGTGTGTCCAACAATTGGAATCAGAGCGGGCCTTCACTACAAGCCTTAACAAGCTTGAAGGAGTTCCATAGACACACAAATGGATGCTGAAATACCAATCCTTGATGAGGAAAACTATTCTACTTGGCTAATAGAGATGAGAGTGTATTTGAAGACAATGGGAGTAGCTATTTGGAAGGAATCCATTGGTGGATCAGTTCCGTTAAAGAAAAAGTCAAAGTTTACAGCTCAAAGGGAAGGAAAGCAGAATGATGCATTGGCTCTCAAGACCATTCTTAGTGTACTTTCAAGCCCTATCAAAGAGAGCATGGGATAATGCACTTCTACCAAGGATCTATGGATAAATCTAGAGGAGACATATAAAAAAAAAGAAATAAGATGTTGAAGACCACTCCGTCAAGATTATCAAAGGTAAAAAATCTCTAACTCTTGATTGCATATGTGATGATTTTAAAGGAAAAGAATCATGTGATGATGTTGGCAAGAAGCAAGATATTTAAGATACTTCAAAAGAAGGTAAATAATATCCAAAGACTCTTGATTGCATTGATTCAAAATGTGATGATGTTGAATTTTTCTCAAGTGAAGAAGATGATCTAGAAACAGTTTGTGTAAATTTTGATGATAGTTATCCCATGGAAAGAATAGAAGAAAATCTATTAGAACTTCAAAAGGAAATTGAAGAGGGTTTATATAGATATAGAAGCGATCATTTTTATACACACTATAACTATCTTTCGGATAACACTAAAAATTTTCTTAGGAGGAGTCAAATGTAGATCTTGATGTTAAAGGAAATGCTCAAAGAGAGCAATAAGACTCAACCAGAAGAAAAAGAAGAAGAAATCACAAGACTAAAGAATGAAAAAGAAAATGTGAAGGTAGATGATGAGATTAGAAAAAGTTTTGAAACTATTGTACATCTCAAGATCCAAATTGAAGAAGCCAAAAGAATAGAGGAACTATTGAAGAATCAAATAAATGAAAAGGGAGAGTCATGTTGTAAGCTAGAAGCTGAAATTGTTGACCTTAGAAAGAAGGTAGAAAATTCAAACAAATTTGTGAATAGCTCACTAATATTGGATGAGATCTTAGAAAATCAAAGATCACCATATGATAAATCAGGTCTTGGATACAAATGACAAGATACACATGTTGACCAAAGCACCTCAAAGAAGCATGAGGTAAATCCATCAAAGGAAGACAATGTTGCAAAGCAACCATCTACACAAGGCAAAGAAAATTTCAAAACAACAAAGCAAGGAAGACATCAAGAAGCTATTCTTGGGACACCAAAGCAAAGGTATGAAAGTATTTTTCATGGGCATTGTTATTCATGTAATGGATATGGTCACAAGGATTTTGAATGTAGATCTTATGAAAGGAGATATAATGGAAGATTTTATAACACCATGAGGTGCTGGAGATGTGATCAAGTACGACACATTGTTTTTCACTGTAACACTATGAGATGCTACAACTATAGTGGATTTGGCCACAAATCCCATGAGTGTTGGAACACAAGAAGAAAGTCCATGATGAGAACTTCAAATAGAATGGATAGAAGAAGGAATTAAGTAAGGAAGGGAGACATACTTTAAAATATGGATGCTCAGAGCTCAAGTTCTGAGGAACAGGGATATCTACAAAAGTGGGTGAAGAAGATAGAGCAACCAGAATGAAATGAAAGACTAAAGGGAATCTCAAGTAAGTCATCTACTGAAGCATACATGGGTGACATTGGTATCAGTCATGTACATACACAGGATGACCTTGTATAGGTCACGTACATATGTGAGTTGTTGTGCAGCAAACCGCGTATATGTGGTAAAGCCTTGAGAAAAAGGCTATGCACATGGATTGCAACTTGATGTGATGGTATAACACTTTGTCGCAGGGTCTGACATTGTTTGTTGCAGGTTCTGACACTATTTGTTGTAGGTTTAAGTGTTCATCTATTGGATTATGTAAAATAAAATCTCGAGTGCATGACACTAACCCATGAGTATGGATTGATGTTGATCTGTTGGTGTACA
>ML786844.1:89626-116477 GCA_009831015.1 Picea engelmannii
GTCATTGATGCCAATGGTTTGATTGATTGATGTCAAGTGATTGATTGATGTCAAAGGATTGATTGATTGATGATTGATGTAATATAATATGTATTGTCCTTGATTAGAATGCATAGATGAAGATGGATCAATGAGTTGTCATTAATATGATGAAGATGGATCAATGAGTTTTCATTCATACATGATGAAGATGGATCAATGTGGTTTCATTGGTATATGATGAATTGTTGGAAAAATGTATATATGACTCATTATTGTCTTATCATGATTAATAAGGTGCACAAATGGATGAACTCGAAAGTGGTCCCCTTATGGTGAAATCCCTCACGGGAAGACACTTTGCGGATTGAGTTATCCTAGAAGAATGGTTGGAGGACCCATTCTCTCATTATTGTCTTATCATGATTGATAAGGTGCACAAATGGATGAACTCCAAAGTGGCCCCCTTATGGTGAAATCCCTCATGGGAAGACGCTTTGCAGATTGAGTTATCTTAGAAGAATGGTTGGATGACCCATGCTTGTATGTGAAATAATGAGATGAAGATCAAGGAAATTTTTGGTGAAAATATCCTAGATGTATAGTTCTTGTCATTCCATTTACAGTGGCATGTAGAATGACACATAACTCCTCACGGTTAGAGAGTTATGGCCATGAGAAGTTTGAGACCCCAGGTTTGGGTAATGGACCCAAGTTTGTTTGATGGGTAATGGTATGAGTTATCATATATTTTCAGATAATACTATTCTATATGAATAGTACATGTCATTCCATTTCTGCTAGTATGTGGAACGTCACATAACTCCTCATGGTTTGAGAGTTATGGCCTTACGAAGTTGGAGGACCCTCACATGTCATCTAGAAGCCCCAAAATGTCAAAGTAGTCAAAGTGGTTTAAGGGATTTTAAAAGGAAAATAATAAAGTGAAGTGATGAGTGTACTATAATTCAAATTGAATACAAAATAAATTATTTAAATAATAAATTTAATGGAGAAATTAGAAGTGGGTTAGCCCTAAAATAAGGAAAGTGGGGCCAACTGACCTAGAAGATGTTTTTAAGGAAGCTACTTGGAGAGTATAAATAAGAGGCAAGGCTCTCTCATTTTAATCACACTTGAGCATATTGAATATCTATATGTGTCTGAGGTAACCAAGGATATATAATCCTAAATTATGAGGAAAGGTGAAGAAAAAAAGGCCGAAATGCAAGGAAGGATAAATTCTTTTGATGGTGCTTTCTAAGGTATGTTATTATCGGTCATATCACCATTTTCACTATAATTTTTTTTCTATAATGATTCAGACCATGAAATTTCTATTCAATTGAGAAAACACACCCAATTATCTATGGTAAACAATTCATCTTGTGGTTCATTTTATTTTGGGAGTTACACTCCATGGAAAATAGGGTTTGTGGCTAGTCCTGAAACTAGTGAAAAACAAGTGTTTCGGGTAAAAACGTCATAACTTATTCATAATAGATCCAAATTTAGTGAGACCAAATGTGTTGGTTAGGGTAAAGGTTGTAGTATGTTTTGTAATAGTTTTAGATCAAGTCAATTAATATTTTGTGCAGGCCACGCTCTACAAGGTTGCTCTCTAGAATAAGCCATAACTCAACAAGGTATGCCATATTTGCTATAATGCCTTTTCTGAGAGTTTCCAAGTAGTTCCACCTAGAGGAATTGAATAAAACACACTGAAGAACATTGTGTATCAGTTTCATATCTTTATTCATTACAGGTACAAAGTTATGATTATTGCAAGTTGGATTTGTTGACTAATCCAAAACTAGTCATGGTTGAGACAAGCAGTTGATGAGTTGGCACATACACGAGGTGTATAGTTGATGATGTTGGTACATATTGATGAGTCATTTTTTATGATTATTTGACACATTATTGGTATATACTTGGTACATGGTTGGATGCACTTGTTTATGGTACAGGTTGATTATAGGTTGTTTGGCACAGGTTGTTGCATGCTTGATGCACTTGTTTATGTGGACAGATTGATATATGTTGAGGATTGTTGCCTCATCTCAATTGGTGCTGAGAATTTAAGATGATTCTTGCATGTAGAGCTGGTGCTCTTGTAGAGTTGTACTCTATTCAGTTGCTGAAAAACCCCCGGATTGAAGTCCATAATAAAAAGAAAAATTGTACATACATCTTGTGTTCTTTGTGTTCCTTGTTGAGATGATTTTTTGATGATATGTTGCTAATATATGTTGCTGATATGTATTCACATCTAACTGATTATAAATGATAGAAATGAGTAATGAGAAAATGTTGAATGTTAACTAAGGAGTTTTTGTGTAAGAGGGAAGTTTTGGGAAAAAGATCCCCACACTCATTCACTCGCACCNGTAGGTGTGTCCAACATCAAGAAATTCTCTACTAAGAGATTAAAGAACTTTAAATTGGGATTTTGGTTATAGTAAAACTCTTGTTGTTAAGGGGTAATGATCATTTAGGGAGAATGATTGAAGACTAACTAAAACTAATATTAATAGGAGTGATAACCACTAGAAAAAAATTCAAGAGTTAAAGTGTCAATTTAATTTAGGATATCTTGTTACTATAACAAAGGAGATAATTTCTATATGATGCTCTTGAGAAATCTAAAACTATCAACCTAAGGATACTTTTAAGAGTGTAACTAAGTTGGGGAGTATGTTGTTGAAAATTTAATATTTGGTGCCTATAATTTTGATGACTTCATCAAGTGTTATACAATAATGATGCAATTGAATTAGGACAACTTATGTCAGATATAATATAAGAGTTAATTGTGAAATTTCAATATGGAGGTTATGTACCCATGTTATGTATGCTTAATGGTGTTGTTGGCCCTTGACCAAATATTGAAGAATACTTGGTCATATTTGACCATTTTTGGGACTATGACAACTTGCCAAGGAAGGAGCACAATGGGAAGCAGAAAGTAAGGAAGAAAGACCTATTTTTGGGTCCATTTTAGGGTTTTGGGTTGATGTAATGGGAAATGGATGTCGGCCCGTGGGTTTAACCATGCTTAGGCCCATTTTGTAATCTATAAATAGGCAATGTAAATAGAGGAGAATGATAGTAATGTAGACATCTATGTGATGTATAACTGAAAGCTTAGTGCTAGTAACTGGATCTGTGTGATCGGATGTATCTTAGAGTGCTCTGTGCATGATATCAGAAAGCTAAGTGCAAGTTGTTGTAGTCTTGTGCTTAAGAGCAAGGAAGAAGGATCTAGCGAGTTGCGCATATCTTCTATCATGTGTGAAGGGTCATTGAAGCTCTGTGTTGTAACTGCTTGACCAAGATAATATAAATAAGACTTTGTGGACGTAGCCCCAGGGTGGGGGTGAACCACGATAACTATGTGTATAGTTCTTTGTGATTCGATCTAATGTGTTTATCTATTTCTTTGCTAAGTTCTTGATGTGTTTACGTAGATCTAGTTATGCTTTGTGATGATGATATATGAATTAACGTTAGATATAATATATAAGATGCTTAGTGCTTGATCTGTTGAATCTAACCTATATTTTCGTGGCTTGTTGATACTGAGAGGGGGTGAATTAGTATCAAGTACAATTTAAAACCTTTTTCAACTTATACTTAAACCATTCAACTATATCCAATGAGCAATGAACAATAGTATAGAGTTACACCAATACACCACAATACACCATGCACAATATATGAGAAATAATCAATAGTTATTGTTCAAGGGAAGTAATGACTTCCAAAGGTAGCTACAACTTCCAAATGTAAAGGGAGGGATAAACCTACAAGAGGAAGATACAATCCTCCAATATCAAGAGAGAGTTGAACTCTCCATATTTTCCCCTTCCTTCCACCCAAGAATATATGAGAGATAATAAAACTTTACATTAAATCATCACCATCAACCAATCATCACATAGAACCTGATAATGCTTCCTGGGACTTCTTCAATTTCTACAATTATTCAATTCTCCAATTCTTAGAGTACTCTGATCCTGTATATAATATTACTCAATGTATTCTATGAAACTCCTCCAAGTTTCACTCCTTGAATCCTCCCCAAAAATAAGTTATAGAACGAATGGTAGACTTTATTCAATTTTGTTCTATTCAGGTGACCGAACTTGTACAAAATGCCCCACGCTCAATATTTAACATTCGATTCTGAAACTTACACAAAAGAAACTACAGTCCATAATATTTCCAATCAAATTCGTCCCACATCATTTGGATTCTCGATGAATAAGTTATGACTATTTTACTCGAAACACCTTTTTATTGACTAGCTTCAGGACTGGTCACAAACCTTATCTTCCACAAATTGTATTTCCATAATTATAGAGAATCAAGAGCTAAAACTTTTACCAGAGGTACCTTGATATGTCTTCTCAATACCATAGTGATTTCACCATCTGAATCATTCTAGAAAAAAAGTTATAGAAAAAATGGTAAGATGACCTGAAAATAACATACCTTAGAACACATCACCAAAAGACTTCATCCTCCCTTGAAATCGGACCTTCTTTACTTCTTATCTCCTCTAAAATTCGACTTGTATCAAAATGAATGTATAATAATGCTTATTTATACCATTTATGTCACTTCATTTTAACATTAGGGCCGACTTGACACTTTCTTATTTTGTAATTCTTTTCTTTAATTATCTGCAGGGCCTACATGTACTTCCTTATTCAATTCACTTTGTCATCTTCAAAAATTCATTTCTCCTCAACCATGAGGATCCACGTGATGTTCCACATACCACCAGAAACAAGATGATGTATACTATCCATTCATGGGTGTTGTATATGCATGTGTATTGTCCGTCATGTCCAAATACCTTTATCAATCTTGTGATCCAAAACCCATGACTAGGGTTGACATCAATGACAACAACCAATCTTCCAACATGGATAAGTACTGAATCATCTTTAGTATAAGTATTCACTGCAATGATCTGTGATATCTGTGAAGTACCGGTGGGATAAATATTGATGAAGGATCTATACTAAGTGCCCTGTAAAAGATATAATAAAAGATCAGTGTCCCAACTAAGGTTGCATACATCTGAGTCCTGCAACCACCCCTGCCTCTACCTCGGGTGAGACTTAATCTACTTCACAGGTGTTACCGAAAGGGCCAGTAGTTAGGGTTTTGTTGGTGCGCTCTTGAGCATTGAACCCTGATTCTGCCCTTGTGTCAACAAATGGTTCCGTTGCCAGGACTAGAACTGTGATTGTTGGGAACAAAAGAAGAAAAATATTTGTGCGAACTAAGATCTATGTGTAGATCTGTTGCCCTAGTGCACAGTATTCTACTTGACCTACAAAGATTTGTGCCAAGAAAAAGAGGTCAGATCTGAAGGGAAAAGGTCAGATCTGCAGAAAAAGAGGTTAGACCTGAAGGGAAAATGTCAGATCTGCAAGAAAGAGGTTGATACTGAAGAAAAGAAGTGATATATGAACGCTATATGCTTTAAGAAAAGTAAAAGTGGAAATTTTTGAAGGAAAAAGGTCAGATCTGCAGAAAAGCGGTAAGATCTGTAAGCTCTGTGCTCTGATAATGTTAAGAATAGTCAAAAGTTTTTATATTTGGAAGCTTTGTGCTTTGTAAAAGTAAGATAAGTGAAATTTTTTGTTTCTAAAGCATGGATCTAGGTATGTTTGATATATTTTGTCCTAGCTTCAAAACTAGGGCATTAATAGATGAAAGAAAGTTTGATATGAATAGATCTGATAAGTATAGTGATAGATATGTTATACCTATGCATCAAAAGAATGTCTGGACTAACAAGTGGATGCAAGATCCTAGAAAGATTTTTTTGTAGGCTAGCCACCATGATCCTGGTGCATAGTACATAAGGATTTGGGGAACATCTAACCGAAAGAGAGGATTAACCCTCTGTTATAGTTGCAGAAGAACGAGACATCTTACTAAGGAATTCCCTAGGAGAAGACCTAGTTGCCTCTATTGTAAGGCTATGGACCATGAAGTATTGGATTGCCCTAGAATGATTGCTAGGCTTGAGAAGATGAATATGGAGAAAACAAACCCTGAAGGAGATCAAGAGACCAATATTATAGTAGAAACCCAGAAAGAATCAGAAAAGATATTGTTACAGATGAAAGATACCTTGAATGACCACCAACATGTTAATCTATCAGAGATCTTCAAAGAAAAGGAGAAAACCGAAGCAAGAATAGGGGACTTTGACATTGAATGTACTCTTGATGAAGAAACACAAGTGAACATTATGCCAAAAAGAACTTGGGAAGCTATAGGAAAGCCTGCCATGATCCCTTCCCTAGGAGGAACATGTTTCCTCGGAGAAAATATAGTAAACCTATGTGGAAGGCTCGCACGCATACCTATGACTGTCAATGGAACTTCGACAAAGGAAGACTTTGAGATCATTAAATTTGTTGAAGACAGTGCCCCGTTTACCATGCTCATAGGAAAACTTTGCATTGATAGAGAACAAGCCAGATAGAAAGAGGAAGAAATTTTTTTGGAACAGAAGAAGTAAGAGTTAAAAGACTTTATGAACATAATGATCGCACACTTGATTGAAGAACATAAGAGAATATCGCAGATATTTAATATTAGCAACCCCGATGTCGAAGCTAAGAGAACACTTGAGGATCCGCAGAAGATCAAGTTACCTATTTTTGATACAGAAGAAGTATTATCAAGGAACCCTAGGAAAGACTTTCAACAATGCAAAGTAACTAATACCACAGAAGATAAACATCAGAATGGTAAAAGCATTATTGAGATGAAGCTCACGGGGAAGAAGGCTAGGAAGTTAAGAAAGAAAAGCGCTAATACTGTAAGGTTACAAGAGGTTCTAGAGGACACTTCACAGCAAGAAGAATTGCAGAATTGGAGCTTCATCGAGATATTAGAACAACAACATAGAGTACTTCTCCATGACGAAGCAATATATCCATTGGAACCGATATACCCGTTCGACCGTCGCTCTAAATGGATCGAAAAGCAGTTATGGGTTACCACTAGGCCATTGGATAGCACCAAAACGGATAAAATGGAGTTAATGAAGGCCCCATGTTTGTTGCAAGAAGACCGTTTATGAGATTTCCTACTTAACCCATCATGCCACGCACTGAGAATACTTTTTTCTAACTGAGAATTTGAGCGTGAAACCTGAGATTTACTTACCCTGAGATCATTTCCTTACTATTCACTATAGTCTCTGAATTCCTTTTGCACCCGAGCCAGCTGGCCCAAGTTTGTATGTCGAACGAGCTCAACGCTACTGAGAAAATTGTTGAAGAAGTTCTAATTGATTTAATGACTGAGAGAGTCATGTCAGAATGTGGAATGTCTATAGGTGTACATGCATCGTCCTCAGGTGCACTGCCATCTTCCCTCTCCACTACTTGAGCAGGACTATCTCGACCACCTTCGGAAATACGATCTAAGCTCGAAAACGACTTTGCCACTGTGAAGATGATCC
Organism: Picea engelmannii; assembly: GCA_009831015.1. Taxonomy (NCBI): domain Eukaryota; kingdom Viridiplantae; phylum Streptophyta; class Pinopsida; order Pinales; family Pinaceae; genus Picea; species Picea engelmannii. The sequence goes on from ML786844.1 coordinate 97,107, forward strand.
CAGGCATCTTGCCTAAATATATCCCACCACTAAGTGGAATAGTGAATCAAGACACTATACCCAGAGACTTCGACTATGCTGTAGTCACTACATACCTCTCGAAAGAGGTGCGGGCAGTTCATGTTGACCAGGAGAAGCTCACCGCGCTGAAATTTAGTGATTTTAACCTTGGAGATCGCAAGGTTTACAATATGCTAGCCCCACAAAAGTACTTGACTATTACAAAAGGAAAGAACCCCAACATTGTACCGCGGCAATGGACCCATAACCTTTCACAATCAACCCTCCTCAACGTAATGAAGATTCCACATTTTGGGATGCATCAGGAAGTAAATGCATGAATTAGACTATTGTTGTCCTTCTACCATGGAGGATACCTATGGTTGGACAACCACATCACTGTGGATCTAATTCTAATCAATGGGATCACTGGGCTAAGCATGCAGGGCCCTAACCCGCAGGACTTTTACCCTGGAAAGACCGCAGATCAGACTCTCTCTCAACGAATAAAAGACACATATGGCGATCTGGATAAAGGCATGTGAGGTTACAAGGTAGCATCCATTGAGAATGCAATAGTGCACTTTGGTTTCCAGTTGATCGTAGGAAATTTATTCTGAAAAAACAGACCTACACAGGTCACCGGATTTGTAGTTGACCTCACAGGGAAGTGCATGGAGGGACTACAAATGAACTGGGAAAAATACCTTATAAATCAGCTAGAGCTTGACTATAGACAAGTGTAGGACCAAGGGTATGATTTCCACTTTAGCTGGTTTCTCATACTCATCGTTTTCATTGCTTGGAAACTACTCGAGGGAGCCACTTTTCCAGAGATTGAACCCTTCGAACCACTGGCATCGAATTTCTGTACGTTGTGGTACTCCAGCGACATGAACAAACAGTGGCAGTCCAATGCCATCTTCCACACTTACTACACTCAGTTGAATAATTCCATTCAGTATACACTGCACATCACACCCAACATGCTTCATAGGTTTAGACCTTTGATGAAATTCAGCACAGATCATCACTTCACCTACATCACAGTGCACACGGATGAGCACAAACAACAACTCCAGTCATATTACAAGATGACATAAGATGACTTGGAGGAGATTACCAAGGAATGGTCGACAGACCTCCTTGTTGCAGCAAACCCCGCAGAGATGTTCGATGTAGATAACCCTGAAGCTATGTCGGATAGACCAGGACCACACAAGACTAAGAAGGATGTGGAAGTTCAAGATATTCATAGCACATCCACGAAGACTGCTTCTCTCTCACCTACGAAGGGAGGTGATGACGAAGAACTAGGGGGCATAGAAGTTGAGCAGAACAAAGGCAAGGTTACTCCACCTAGAGATGAGGAAGATCCCTCCAAGAAAAGGAAGATTTCCCCACCCAATCCCTCATCCCGAAAGAAACCTAAGGCCACCTAGACCACACTTAAAAATACGCTTACCCTGGATGATTTTGACTTCTTAATTGTTGCGCTGAATTACGTTTCACTAGAGCTCGTAGAAAAGAAAGAAGAAAAGCAGGAGGAGATATTCCACTGGATCACGGGCGAACTCAAAGAAGTGCAACAAGCACTCTGGTCCATCCAAGCAATTTCTACGATGCCCTTAACAATGGAAATACCAGGAACAGGCGATGAGCCCACTCAATTATGCCAGATCATCGAGAAAGTCGAAGCTCACCTTCAACGAGCTCAAGAAGACATAACACAAGCCACCCAGGCTTTGCACGCAAGAACAGAGCACACATGGAGAACAACAGAGGAAGGCAGAATAGGAGAATCTTTCCTTACAAGCAAAGTGGGAGGAGGAAAAAGCACAGTTACAACAGAGCAAGGACCAGTTGCTACCAGAGAAACTTGAAGTATAGGAAAGAGTTCACAAAGAACTTCTCTATGTGATGATCATAGAAGTCAAGATGGAATATCGTCTCCCACAGAAGGTAACCCAACTGGAATAAGTAATCCAACAACTTCAACAGTGCATCACATATCTGGAGCTCTACACTGTGCCTAAGACACCCCAGGAGATAAGAGATCTAAGAGAGGCCACTACTCAAAGTGGAGTCGACCGATTAAAAACCTTGGCTTCAGAATGTAGGTAGCTAAGCACTAGAAGCACCCAGACTTATGAAACCCTCATAGAGAATCTAGAATTGCAGACATTGGAGTCACAACTCCAAGAAGAAAAGCAACATGCATATGTGCTACAAGCACAGCTGAAGTCCGTGACCCCTGTCGAAAGAATGAAGAGGTTCACAGAACAACGCATATCCCAACAACAAGTACACATGCTACAAAGTAAAGTAATGGAAGTCTCTCAACGACTGCAACCACTCCAAGAGAAGGCATGCCAACTGTTCACCGAAATTGAAAGTCAGGGAGCTAAACTCGAACAGGGTGTCATCACTACAGAACAATGCCTGGAAGGACCACTCAATGACACAATAATCTAGGAATTTACTAAACAAGAGACTGTCGCACTACAGTAGGTGTTGCCAAAAGGGTCAGTAGTTAGGGTTTTGTTGGTGTGCTCTTGAGCGTTGAACCTTGTGTCTGCCCCTATGCCAATAGGTGTCTATAATTTTAGTTTTATGACTAAACTTTTACCAACTAAGAATTGTTGTTGAATTTTGTGCTAGAGATAAATTGAATGAATTAAACGGAATTTGTGATTCTAACTTGAAACAAATTGATTGTTTTCTGTTACAATTAGAAAGTGTATTATATGAAAAGTTTAGTTCCTTGTGGCTAGAGAACTTAATATGTGTATTCTCACATGTGTGTTAAGTGAAATTATTGTTATGCTTCTTGATAGGTGTTATAAAATGTTCTTTCTTAGTACATGAGAATTTTCTTTAATGATTGTTAAATCATAGTAGATTATACTCTGTATTTAAATAATTTCTGAAGGGTATTGTTGTTGTTTTAGTCATGAATTTTCAGAGTATGATTGTGTTTAAGGGAACTAGATATCTCCTTGTGCTTCAAAACAATCGCTAGTCCTGAGACCTTAAATGGTAAAAATCAATCGAATGAATCCTGGACTTGAGCATTTATTATGTTTCTTGGAGGTCCTAACCTTGCAATATAGGTTGGGTGGGTAGCTATCTTATGTTACATTTATGTGGTATGGTTGATATTGAATTATAGTGATGTTTTATTCAGATTTTTGTTGTGTGGTGATGTAATGACAATGAATGTGTAACTTGATGTTGTTTTAATATATATATATATACCTCTATTGTACTCACTTATTTGATTTTGTAATGGAGATTCCATTACATATGGTATCAGAGGGGGTTCAACCCTACGACATTGGGCCATTACTCCTTCCACTGTGTTAACTAAATGATTAAAATATATCACAAATTAAATTTTGAAAATTGTCCATGTAAGTAATTATGGTTAGAGGACATTGAGGAAGTAGACGATGTTTTAATGGAGGATGAGGTGTGAGACCTCCTATAGGATCCATGTCATAGGGGTCTAACCCCCAAAGAGAAGAAAAAATCACTAAGCGGGAGTAGGTTGTTGTGGGAGATGTGGTAGGTATGATGAAATCCTTCCAGAGGATGTCAGAGGCATTGATTAACCTACTGGATAGAGATGAGGGTAGAGCGTCTGTACCCAATGAGGGTTCATAGAATGCTCCAATTGGTAGTAGTAGTATGCACAAAGAACTCAAGAATGTGAAGTATCCCAAGTTTATGGGTGCAAGGGATGGCTCGGTCGCCGAGGCATGGTTGGAGAATATGGCGATGTGCTTCTCACTTTGTGATTACACCTCCAACATGAAATTCTGCATGGCGGTCTATCAGTTGAAGGGGAGTGATCTTATATGGTGGAAGACACTCCTACCTCAACTAAACATGGTCGTCGAAGAAGTTTCATGAGAGCTATTCGAGGAACAGTTCTTGGAGAGATACTTTTCCTAGGAATTCATTAAGCACTAGCTTAATGAGTACAATGCCTTACAACAAGGTGGTCGTATGGTGCCAATGTATGAGGCTAGATTCATGGAGATATTTATGTATGCTCCACATATGAACATAGAGAATTTAAAGGTCAATAAGTTTATGTTCAACCTTAAATTCAACATTCATGGGAAGGTGAGGATTATAATTCCTTAGAAATTGCATGATGTATTCTAGAAGGCCCTCATAGCTGAGGAACAAATGAACAAAGGGGGTCAGGGAAGGACTCCTTCTAGACCAATTGGATAGACATCATCAAGAGTGCAGCAACATTAGACACCATCCAGACAGACATCAAGGCATCGGGATACGCCTAGAAGACCTATGTTCATGACACCATGGTGACAGACTCCTCAGTAGAGGACTCCTTACAAAGAACCATAAAAGAAACAACAGTTTAGGCCTATTCACTAAAACAAACCAAGATCATAGACTGCTAGGCCAACAACTTCTACTTCAGGAACTAGGAGTACTGGACAGAAGAATGGATATTGGACATGTGGAAAGCCACATTACTAGCGAGAATATCTGATTGAGAACGCCAAAGCAGTCGGATCATCAGGACCCACTACAGTTGGAGACTTTGGAAAGGCCCACTTGACACATGCAATGGTGAATAACCACTAGGCCAAGCACTAGTCCACTGTTCTCAAGACGTCAGGTACAATCATTGACCAAAAATTTTCATATTTTGATAGATCCAGGGGCTACATAGAGCTTTATCTCTAGTGAAAAGCTAAAGAGAATTAAGGTAAGAGAAGTTGAGCAGGACAAGTTCAAATATGCAAAAATGGAATTTGGTGCTAAAAAGAAGGTTGGAGGAAAGGTTATAGACTGTAACATTAACTTGGGATATTTTGTAGTGAAGGCCAACCTATATGTCACGATCTTAGGATATTATGACATAGTTATTGGTATGGATTGGCTCGAATCGCATGATGCGATACTTAACCATAAGAAAAATCAGTTAAGCTTGACAGATGATTTGGGACAGAGTAGAGTGATTGTAGGAAGGAACCAAGGGGTTTCCTTGACATTTATTTCTTCCCTATAGCTATAGAAGAGTATGCACAAGGGGTGAAATCTTTATGAAATCTTAAAGCTAAATGAAAAGTTAGAGGCAGAAGGATTAGAAAACCTTCCTGTAGTACAAGAGTTTGCATACATGTTTCCAATAGAGTTACCGGGTTTACCTCCTGAAAGAGAGTTGGAGTTTACAATAGACTTGAAGCCTGGAACTGAACTGATAGTGAGAATTCCATATTGAATGTCAATGCCTGAATTACAAGAGTTGAAAATGAAACTGAAGGAATTGTTGGACTTGGGACTTATACATCCAAGTGTGTCACCTTGGGGTGCGCCAATTATATTTGTGAGAAAGAAGGATGGATCGTGGAACTTTTATTGACTACCATAAATTAAACAAAGAAACGATCAAGGACCAGTGTTTGTTGCCAATAATAGATGATTTGTTTGAACAAATGAAGGGAGTGACAATGTTTTCTAATATTGATTTGAGAACAGTATATCATCAGTTACATATTAAGGAAGAAGATATTGTTGGGTATGTGTTATATTCTTTGCATGTGTGTGTATGGGTGTGTTAGATTCGACAATTGCGTTTGACGATCCCAACTTCCTTCACTCTTTATTTCATGTGTGTCGTGCACTTACTAGGGGGGTCCTAGGGGGGGGCAGGTATGCCCCCCCCGGCTATGCACAGCGTTCGGGGCAACACCCTAAAATTTTTCTTTGGGCGGTTTTTACTATTTTTAGCAGATTTTGCTATTTTCAATGGTTTTCTAAATTAATCCCTGATTAAGGGATTAGGGTTTTGGTAGCTATGGAATACCTAAAACATTGTATGTATTGTATGGTGAATGGTGAAATTAATATAATAAAGAGTTGCAAGGTGCAACACCAAGAAAGGTTGGTTTTCTCCTGGTTAAGGGTTTCCGGTGTAAATCTTTCTGTACTATGTGTATGAGTCATTGATTAATTTTGTTTTTCTTAATAATCTATATGCATTGCTTTACTTCACATGTTTAAAACTTACATGTGGTATCAGAGACCATTTTTGGCTTTAGAGTGATGCCTTTGTTCCTGAGGGTTTGGCTCGGTCTTGATAGAACAAGTTTATCTTGGGTGTGTGATAAACCTAGGTTCAGTGGAAGCTTTTGAAGTGGAGATTCAAGTGTAGAAAGAGGAATGGAGATCTCTTATAGAATGGAGATAGAGAAGTTCAATGCTAAAAACTTTGAGATATGGAAGGTCAAGATGGAAGACCTTCTTGTAGACAAAGAACAATGGATCGTTTTGGATCCTGGTACACATACTAACGATACGCAGCCTATTGGTACACAGTCGACTGGTACACAACCTACTAGTACACAAACTATTATTACACCACCTAGTGTTATGTCAAAGGAAGATTGGGAGAAGTTGGACAAAAGAGTAAGTAGTACTATTTGACTCTATTTGGTAGATTCAGTGTTGTTGAATGTCTCAGGAGAATCTACAACCAAGGAACTATGGGATAAGTTAGGGAATTTGTATCAATCAAAGTCCCCGGTAAACAAGTTGTTTCTTCGAAAGAAGTTGTATCATCGTAGGATGGAAGATGGAGTTTTTGTGATAGAACATCTAAATTCCTTTAATACTCTGGTAAGTCAACTTGTCTCTGTTAATATTACTATTGCAAAAGAAGATAAGTGTATTACTTTGTTATGTTCTTTTCCAGACTCTTGGGATAATATGGTTGTATCAATTGGTAGTACCACTCAATCTACATTGAAGTATGAGGATGTAGTTGCATCCTTGTTATCTGAAGAGATGAGGAGGAAAATCATGGATGGTCATAGCACATATGCTTTATTTGTAAGAGGGAATACCCAAGACAAGAATCCTGGTAAGTCTTCGGGGGGGGAGATCTAAATCTTCCGGTAGATCTAAGTCTCCAAGAAAATATTTGAGGAAATGTTGGAAGTGTGGTAAAACATGGCATTATAAGAAGGTTTGCAAGTATAATAAGGTTGATAAACCAAAGGGATCTGATAGTACCTCTTCCATAGAGGAGAAAACCTCCATTGAAGAAGGAGGTGATGTTTACCTGACATCTACAGGTACACATGAATATCTTGATGTGTGGTTGATCGACTCAAGTGCGTCATACCATATGAATCCTCACAGGAAGTGGTTCTATGAATATGAAAAATATGATGGTGGTGATGTAATCCTAGGAGATGACTCAACAACCAAAATCATGGGACATGGAAGGGTTAAGTTGATGCTAAAATATGGAAGGATTAGAACTCTCCCTGGGGTTTTTCACATTCCAAAACTATCCAGGAGCCTAATATCTGTAAGCAAGTTGGATGATGCAGGAGTGGATACTATATTTGGAAAGGGCACTTTCAAGATGGTATGAGGAGAAATGATGTTGATGAGGGGATTTTTGTGTAAAACTCTGTACAATTTGTTGGGAAGCACTTATACTAATGGGTGTAACAGTTCTATTGTCCCTGAGAAGAAAAATAAAGAAGACAGTACCAATATTGTGCCTGGAAAGAAGACCATGTTGTGGCATCAAAGACTAAGGCATATTGGAGAAAAGGGCCTTTGAACACTACATGGTAAGGGTATGGTTTAAGGTATGTCTAATTGCACTCTGGATTTTGATTTCTATGAACATTTCATATATGGAAAATAGAATCGAGTAAGATTTCCATCTGGTGCTACAAGAGCAAAGGGGATCTTAGAGTTGATACACAACGATGTGTTTGGACCTGTGGATGTTCCATCACTAGGTAAATCTGTGTATTATGTTTCATTCATAGATGATTTCTCAAGGAACACATGGATTTATTTTCTTAGAAATAAATATGAGGTATTTGATAAATTTAAAGAGTTTAAGGCTCTGGTAGAAAATCAGATAGAGAAGAAAATAGAGGTATTGAGGATAGATAATGGTGGAGAATTCTATGGAAATGAATTCAAAGAATTCTGTAAGAAGTGTGGTATAGGAAGGTAGAAGACTACTCCATACACACCTCAGTAGAATGGATTTGCAGAAAGGATGAACGTGACATTGATGGAAACAACAAGGATTATGCTTAGCGGTGCCAATTTAGGATGAGAATTCTGGGCAGAGGTAGTGAGTACAACATGTTACCTGGTCAATCGATCACCCTCATCAATGATGGATTATAAAACTCCACACGAGGTGTGGAATGGAAAAAAACCCTCTCTTGAACATCTTAGAGTGTTTGGTTGTGATGCTTATGTACATGTTCCAAAGGAAAATAGGAGTAAGATGGACAAAAAAGATGAAAAGTGTATCTTTATTAGTTATAAAGATGGTGTGGAAGGTTATAATATTTGGAACCCAGAAAATAAGAATATTGTTTACAGTCAAGATGTTGTTTTCAGAGAGATCAAATATGTTTCCAAACAAGAATTCCTACCAAGGCCAGAAGAACCTGAGAAAATAGAGTTTGAGTTGGATGATGCAAATCTTGAATCATCTGAAGAAGATGAAGCAGAAGAAGAAGAACCTCATACCCCAATATTGAGGAGATCAGTGAGGGAAAGAAGGAAACCAGAAAGGTATAGTCCACCTAATTTTCATTCTAATTTTGAGACGAAATTGTAGAGGTTTAATATGCATGGAAGTAAATCGATCAAGGTTCCTATTCCTGTAGGTGTAAATTTATCTGTAGATCAGTTTCCCAAGACATAGAAAGAAGAAGAGGACATGTACCATGTTCTGTATGCTAGTGAAGTTGGCATTTTGACGTATGAAATGGTCTATACTAGACCGAACATTACACATGTAGTGGGAGTTTTGAGCAGGTATATGTCAAAACCAGGGAAGGACCATTGGACAATAGTAAAGAGGGTCTTCAAGTATTTGCGTGGCACTACCAATTATGGATTGTGCTACCAAGGAAGACCAATATTGGACAGAGTGGTGGACATACATGGCTTTGTTGATGCAGACTGGGCTGGAGATATGGATCATAGAAGATCTACAAGTGGGTATGTGTTTAACCTATTTGGAGGAGAAATCATTTGGATGAGAAAAAGATAGGATGTAGTGGCACTCTCAACTACAGAAGCTAAATATATGGTAGCCACTCATGCAAGCAAGGAAGCAATATGGTTACAGAGATTGTGTTCAGGTATTAGGTTGGTACAACAAGTAGTGAGATTATATTGTGACAGTCAGACCTGGCAAAGAACCCAGGTTATCATTCAAAGACAAAGCATGTTGATGTTCAGTATCACTTTGTGAGAGACATGGTTGAAGAAAAGAAGGTGTTGTTGGAAGAGGCTGACACTTTGAAGAATGTTTAAGATTCATTAACAAACTATGTGAGCATATAAGATTTCTCCTAGTGTATATTAACAATGGGAATTGTTTCTCTGTATTGTTGACTATATAATCTTGTGGACCCCTGGATGCAAAGAAAACAACAAGTGGGAGAATGTTGGGTATGTGTTATACTCTTTGCATGTGTGTGTGTCGGCGTGTCAGATTCAAAAACTATGTCTGACGATCCCAAATTCCTTTTCTCTTTGTTTCATGTGCATCGGGTGCTTCCTAGGGGGGTCCCAGAGGGGGCCATTTATGGCCCTCCCTGGCTACGTGAAGCATTCGGGGAAGCACCCTGAATTTTTTTTGGGGGCGATGTTTTCTATTTTTATCGGATTTTGCTATGTTTAGTGGTTTTATAAATTAATCCCGGATTAAGTGATTAGGGTTTTGGTAGCTACGAAATACCTAAAACATTGTATATATTGTATGGTGAATGGTGAAATTAATATAATAAAGAGTTGCAAGGTGCGGCACCAAACAAGGTTGGTTTTCTCCCAGTTAAGGGTTTCTGGTGTAAATCTCTATGTACTATGTGTATGCGCCATTTATTAATTTTTGTTTTTCTTAAGAATCTATATGCATTGTTTTACTTCACAGGTTTAAAACTTACACGAGTTTTAAGGATTATAAAAACTTCTTGTAGTACAAGAGTTTGCATACGTGTTTCCATTAGAGTTACCAGGTTTACCTCCCGAAAGAGAGTTGGAGTTTCCAATAGACTTGAAGCCTCGAACTGAACCGATAGTGAGAACGCCATATCAGATGTCAATGCTTGAATTACAAGAGTTGAAAATACACCTGAAGGAATTGTTGGACTTGGGACTTATACGTCCAAGTGTGTCACCTTGGGGTGCACCGATTATTTTTGTGAGAAAGAAGGATGGATCATGGAGTTTTTATTGACTACCATCAATTAAACAAAGAAACAATCAATAACCAGTATTTGTTGCCAAGAATAGATGATTTGTTTGACCAAATAAAGGGAGCAACACTGTTTTCTAAGATTGATTTGAGATCGGGATATCATCAATTACATATTAAGGAAGAAGATATCCCTAAGACCGTGTTTAAGAAGAGATTCAGACGAGGTTAAGGAGTTTTAAAGGGAGAGACAAAAGGATTAGAAAACCTTCCTATAGTACAATAGTTTGCATACGTGTTTCCAGTAGAGTTACTAGTTTTACCTCTCGAAAGAGAGTTGGAGTTTAAAATAGACTTGAATCCTGGAACTGAACTGATAGTGAGAATGCCATATCAGATGTCAACGCTTGAATTACAAGAGTTGAAAATGGAACTAAAGGAATTGTTGGACTTGGGACTTATACATCCAAGTGTGTCACCTTGGGGCGTGGAAATTATTTTTGTGATAAAGAAGGATGGATTGTGGAATTTTTAATGACTACCATCAATTAAACAAAGCAATGATCAAGAACCAGTATCTGTTGCCAAGAATAGATGATTTGTTTGACCAAATGAAGGGAGCGGCAATGTTTTCTAAGATTGATTTGATATTAGGATATCATCAATTACATATTAAGGAAGAATATATCCCTAAGACCATGTTTAATATGAGATTCGGACACTGAGATTATTTTTTTACCATTCGGATTGACGAATTCCCCAGGGGTATTCATGAGTTTGATGAATGGAGTATTCCGTGAATACTTGGACAAGTTTTCTCAAGTATTTATTGATGACATACTGATTTATTCTCTAACAAAATAAGAACATGATGAACATTTAACATTGGTCCTACATTGTTAACGAGAAAACAAATTATACAAGAAACTATCAAAATGTTCTTTTTACCAATCAAATATTCATTATTTTGGACATACATATTTGGTGAAGGTATCGTTGTGGATCTAGATAAAGTCAAGGCTATTATGAAATGGTCAGCACCGAAAAACGTACAAAAAGTAAGAAACTTTATGAGGTTAGCAGGACATTACCGACGATTCATCAAAGGTTTTTCGAAGATAGCAAATCCGATCATGAAATTTCAAAATAAAAACAAGAAGTTAGTTTGGATGGAGAAATGCATGGAATCATTTCAAAATATTGATTTTTTTACGACGACACCAATAATGAAAGTCCCCGACATGGACAAGGATGTATCTGTTGCCAAGAATAGATGATTTGTTTGACCAAATGAATGGAGCGGCAATGTTTTATAAGATTGATTTGAGATCGGGATATCATCAATTAAATATTAAAGAAGAAGATATCCTTAAGACCATGTTTAAGATGAGATTCAGACAATATTAAGGATTTTTAAAGGGAGAGGCGGAAGGATTAGAAAACCTTCCTATAGTACAAGAGTTTGCATACGTGTTTCCAGTAAAGTTACCAGGTTTACCTCATGAAAGAGAGTTGGATTTTACAATAGAATTGAATCCTAGAACTCAACTGATAGTGAGAACACCATATTAGATGTCAACGCTTGAATTACAAGAGTTGAAAATGCAACTGAAGGAATTGTTGGACTTGGAAATTATATGTCCAAGTGTGTCACCTTGGGGTGCGCCAATTATTTTTGTGAGAAATAAGGATGTAACATGGAATTTTTATTGACTACCATCAATTAAACAAAGAAACGATCAAGAACCAGTATCTGTTGCCAAGAATAGATGAGTTGTTTGACCAAATGAAGGGAGCAATAATGTTTTCTAAGATTTATTTGAGATCAGGATATCATCAATTACATACTAAGGAAGAAGATATCCCTAATACCTTGTTTAAGAAGAGATTTAGACACCGAGTTTACTATTTTACCATTCGGATTGACTAATGCCCCGGGGGTATTCATGAGTTTGATGAATGGGGTATTCTGTGAATACTTGGACAAGTTTGTTCAAGTATTTATTGATGACATACTAATTTATTCTCGAACAAAAGAAGAACATGATGAAAATTTAAGATTGGTCCTACAATGTTAACGAGAACACAAATTGTACGAGAAACTATCGAAATGTTCTTTTTACCAATCGAAGATTCATTATTTGGGGCATACATATTTGGTGAAGGTATCGTTGTGGATATAGAGAAATTCGAGGATATTATGGAATGGCTAGCACCGAAAAACGTACAAGAAATACACAAATTTATGGGGTTAGTAGGATATTACCGATGATTCGTCAAATTTTTTTCGAAGATAGCAAATCCGATCACGAAATTTCAAAGGAAAAACAAGAAGCTATTTTTGGACAGATAAATGCATGGAAGAATTTCAAAATATTAAGGAGTTTTTGACGACAACACAAATAATGAAAGCCCTCGACATGGACAATGAATTATCATTGTTAATAGACACATCCAAGGAAGGTTTAGGCAAAGTTTTGATGCAAGACGGTCGAGTAATTGCTTACATTTCAAGGAAATTCATAAGGCATGAAGAGAACTACAAAATGCATGACTTGGAATTATTAGGAACATTATATGCCTTCAAAGTTTGGAGACGTTATCTGATTGGATGAAAATTTGAATTAAAGACAGATCACTGTGGATTGTAGCACATATTTACGCAAAGTGACTTGAATGCACGACCAAGGCGTTGGTTAGAATTATTTAGCAAATATGACTTTGAGATTACTTACATTAAAGGAATGGTAAAGACAGTGGAAGATGTGTTGAGTCAGAGGCCACGCATATTCTCAATATTGCCTCTTAAGACGAATCTTTGAGAAAATATTCTAACTTTACAGATCGATGATGACTAGTATAAATAAGCTAAGGATAATATTGGATGAAATACCATGATGGTACCAAAGTTTGGAGGTTATTCTTTAGACAATGATGGATTGTACCACCTAACGACGAATTAAGAAGGTTGATCTTGAGAGAAGCTCATAGAGAAGTGTACATCGCTCATCTAGTAGTCACGAAGGTGAAGGAAGACCTTAATCCTTTATTCTTCTAGAAGTGAATGACAGAAGACATAGTTTGTTACATTGTTATAGGATAAATCGGTAGGTGTGGAAACTAATTGATCTCCCTAGATCCACCTGGATCTAGAACAAAACACACCAGAACATGACGCTTTCCTTAAGTTTTAAATATTGAATTTACTAACTAAAGAGAGATAGGTGACATACCATTTAAATGTCGCTTCCTCTCACCATCACCATCCTAGTTCCGTTCCAACACTCATGCAATGATGATCTTGCAAAAGAATGCAACCAACCAAAGTGATAGTAATAGCATAAAATCAATATAAACCTATGTATGTGATCAAGGAATCATACAATAAAACACAACAAGCTTTATAGGAAAGAATCATATTACTGTATCATTAAATGTGAAAGAGAGATTACAACCATGGCCTTGATGTCGTAAGGTCCCTTCCAACTATCCTTCATTCCCCACACACTTTCACTCCAAGAATTCTAAGAACACAGATCTGATAGTATTCACAATCTATCTTGACAAAGGAAAAACTCAAAACCACTCTAACCAAGCTAATAATTCCAAGCCAAATCCAACTTATCCCTTCTCCATGAGAGATCCTCTCCTTTTATAAGATGAAGAGGATAAGGTGAGGAGGTTAGGATGATCCCACTAAATAATGAAAGTGAGTAAGATCCAAACCATTCAGATGCTACCTCACCATGAAATTTTCCCCTTCTAGAAGATTCGAGAAAACGCTCATTTTTCCCACATGTAATCATTCTCACACCCTACCTATAGAGCAGACTGCAAACTCCTCACGACCTAGCTATGATGTAGCCTATGAGAATCAGGCATTCTTGCACCCTAGCTATAATGTAGCCTGTGAACTTCCTTTTTTATAGGGTTTTTACAAAGGAAAATGCAACTTCTTTTCTCAGGAAAAGTTCTTCTCCCTTCTCTCTTCAAGAACTCAGGCCACTGACCCCTCTGAAGACAACATATAGGTTTGCATCATTAATGGTCATAGGGATGACTAAAATAATGTGTAACAAATAGCCCCCCAAAGTATGAATTTAGAACAAAGTGATAGCTTAAATACTTTGTCGAGTGTGTGTAGGGAACAAGGAACAGTCAGTCTGAAATATTCCAACAAACAAGGAAATACAGTACAATAATATATCATCACTGAGGTAGGCATTCCCATACTCAGAATACAAATGACTCAAAGCATAAATTCCAACATGCAAAGATCCATGTCAAGTAAGACAGGCCATGGCCACCAAACATACACTGTGGATCCATGCCAATATGACTCAAATATGAACATAGCCACCAAAAATACACTGTGGATCTATGTGTTAAAGACTCAAATTTGAACATAGCCATGAAACATTCACTGTGGATCTATGCACTAATATAATCTTAATATACTCCAACGCAACCTGAATCTAACAGAAAAGATCCAGGGTCTTCATATCCACCACTCTATAGTACGAATCTAACCATGCGAATACATGTGGTGAAGTCGAACATGGTAGAAACCACTTGATTACCAGTCATTAGTGTATACCGTTAAAAAGTGAGAGGGAAATCACCATTAATGTCAATGACTCCCAAGGTACACTCGTACAATCCAACGAATGTGAATTAATGAGTTGAAGTCAAACACTTGGTGGAATCTCCCGATCAAGGGTCAATAATGAAAACCCACTGTCGAAAACGAGGAAACCTGCCATTGAGGCATGCAAGTTCCAAGGTACCAATTAGTTTCTAAGTCTGATTCATGGATAATGAGTTGAAGTCGACAGGAAAAGACTCATCACAGGAGGGCCTTAATGTATCCCCCATCAATGACACGAAACGAGTAAAAATATTTGAGGTAGATCAAAGTAACAAATGATTTAAGATTGACTCGGGGATGACTGACGCAATAGAAGGATTAAGGACTGCAAAAATGGCCGACGCAATAGAAGGCTTTCCGGGTTGAACATCTCTTTGAACATATTGACGACACGACAATTGTTCTGGGAAATACTGACTCAACAATAGGGATCATAGACCAATTTGTAATCTTATAAGGAGTATAATCAAGAGATGAGCGTATTTTCCAACCTAGACACAAAGCAAGTGAAAGGGTGTCATGTTCAAAAGTGACTCTTCCATGGAATACAGGTTTAGACACATTTCTTTCCCAATTTTTCCCCCACCATTTCTGGCGAGTACCTCTTTATTTTTACACAAGCTTAAGGAGGATAACATATGCTGGTAAATGTAAGTTCATCCTTCGGACGAGTCCCTCGGAGTATGTTTAACGAACCCTAGGAAGGATTGGTTTGGTCCCATATAGGCCTTTCGATGTTTGTTTTACGAGTCCAAAGAAATAAAACTCGGGGGTTTTTCATGTTTAGAGAGTCTGAAAAACACTTAAAGAGAACTCTCTCAGTTCCTTTTTCGAAAAGTAGTCTGATGAGACCGAAAAAGAGATAAACTATCGCTCAAAAGATGTTTTCTTCAAATACTTTAATGAGCATGAAGAGAATAAGGTCACTCGGCAATATTTTCATGTTTAGAGAGTCTGAAAAGAGCTTAAAGGAAACTCCAGGGGGTTCCTTTTTCGTATGACCTTTACGAGTCCGAAAAAGTGATAAAAGTATACTCAGTTACATTCTCACGTATTTACGAGCACAAGAAAGAACAAAGACAAAGCTCGGTAACTTATTCTCATGTATTTACAAGCATGAGAAAGAACAAAGACTAAGCTTGGGATTGTTTCATTTTTACACAAGCTTAAAAACAAAACAAATCTATACTTGGGATATATTTTATTTTTACACAAGATTAAAAACTAAACAAAACTATTCTTGGACCTGGTTTCATTTTTACGCAAGCTTGAACCAGAGGAAACTATGCTTGAGGTAAGTGGTTTCATTTTTACACAAGCTTTAACTAGAGAAAAACTATGCTTGTGACTTCCCAACGCATAACCCAAGGATGGTTGGTACTTAGCCCCCAACTTAAGAAACTAGTGGCTCTAAATTCAGCATGAAGTCTAGAGGCTGAAAGCATTGCCCCCCCAAGCTTCATTTTTTCCAACTGCAAAGGCGGAGGAAAGGAAGCTTCAAATACTAGACGAAGGACTTGACTCAACAGAGAGGGGGAAGTTGTTTCATTTTTTGACGAGATTGACACAGGAGAAGAACTATGCTCGTGACTCTAGGTGTAATCCCCAGACCTCAGTTTCATTTTTTAATGAGATTGACACAGAAACAAGAACTATGCTCGTAACCTCTGTTTCATTTTTTAATGAGGTTTCCATAGAGACGCAAAAATATCCTCACAACTGGTTTCATTTTTTAATGAGCTTGAAATCAAAAAGCCATGCTCAAGGCTGGTTTCATTTTTTAATGAGCTTGAAATCAGAAAACCATGCTCAAGGCTGGTTTCATTTTTTAATGAGATTGAAATCAGAAAACCATGCTCAAGGCTGGTTTCATTTTTTAATGAGCTTGAAATCAGAAAACCATGCTCAAACTCTTCTTGATCATGGCTTCCAAGAGGACATTTTTCTAGGACACCATGTCAAGGGACAAAAATCATTCATGGCTTCCAAGAGATCTTCATTTGATGGAAGAAACACACTCTAGAAGGAACACATGTCAAGGGTTGCGACAGGAGTAAAGCGATCAGGCTCTAACAACCCCATCGAAGATATCACCATGTCAACTACTGGATCTAAGTCATTAGAAGTTGAATCCATGGGAAACAACGTCACATAATTGACCTATGGTGGGGGCAATACCGTCTGCATATAAGAACCATTTAGGGAGGCAATCCATTCAGGGTCAATGAATGAAATTTGATCAATAGTCACAACTCATCCATTGTGAGGGAAATATATCACACGAAAAAGAATAGACACAATAACTTTCATGGCATAGACATAATCTCGCCCAAGGAGTAAAGCAAAATCCAAGGGGTCTTGGACTACCATGGCATCAATGAAGATAGTTTTCCCTCCCAAAGTTACAGGAAACTAAGAAAGGGTCCCTAAAGGTTGATTGATTCTTTTGTTAAAATCTAACAGATTCTGCATAACCGGTGCAAGTGGAGGATAACCCAAAGCTTTCCAAGCAATAGAGGAAAAAATACTAACATATGAACCTTCATCTATTAGCATCTGAGGAACGTCTCGACCACAAACCTGTACTCTAATCTGGAAAGGAATATGAGAGGGAAGACGAGGTCCAATTAGCACACCCTAATTAAAAAGGATGGTCTCATAACTTGGAGGGGGTTCCTCGGGAGAAGGAGGAATAGCCCCCAGCATGGTAGATTCTGTATCAACGAGAAAAACATAGGTAGTATCGGGTTTACTCTCTAGAGGGAGAGTAGGATCGACTAATGGAGAGATCAGATGGACCACTTGGGTTTCATTCTCCAAGGGGATAATGGGGTCGATAGGTGGAAACAAATTGACCACTTGAGTCTCACTTTCTAATGTGAGAGTGGGATCAACCGAGGATGGGATCATATCAACCACTTTGTCAACTGGTTCAATTAAGGACGTGACCAGATTGACCACTTGTTCAACCGGACTGACTAATGAGGGAACTAGATTGATCATTCCATCAATTATAGGAGAGTCAAGAGTAAGCTTGTGATAAGCAGATGGAATTTGAGGCTGTGAAACAGGTATGTCTTCCAGGAATTTCGAGGCTTCTTCCATATGAGGGCAAAGGTGAGTTAGATGACTCCCTTTGCATAACATACATAGGAACTTGACTCTACTTTTCTTCTTCTCAATGGTATCTTGACTAGTTGACGGGAGGTCATCAACATGTTGTTTAGAGGCTGTTGGCATGGGTTGGCGAGGGTGTGTAGACCAAGCTTCTATGACCTTGGATAGACTAGGGAAATCCTTAAGAAGATGGCTACCCTTACAAATCCTGCAAGGGTACTTGGGCTTACAAGTTGTTTAGGTGATCTTGACATCATCAACACTCCTAGCATGATTAACAGTAACTGGTTGTTTTCCAACATGTTTGATAGTGGTTGGAAGTTTGGATCCTTGCTCAATTTTCTTCTTCTTATTCTTTCTTTTCTCCTTCTTCTTATTCACCGGGTTACTAGCTTCAGAACTTTCACTCGATGAAGAAGATGAAATGGAATGTGACCTTGCAAGCGAAGAAGGCGAAGAAGACCTTACTGGTGAAGAAGGTGAAGGATCAACATGAGGTTGATGTTCTTGGGGGGAAGTTCTTGTGACTGAAGCACTAACTGCATTTGGAATTACCTGAGTGGAAAACAACCATACCGATAATCCAATAGTGAGACCTGGAAGGCTCAAAGTAGCGATGTGAGGAGGACCAATGTTTCCATAAGAAGGAAAAACAAAAGGTTCCCCGGGAGCAGGGGTTCCTTCATTGGTCATTTCAGGAACTGACACCATTAAATAAATATCCAATCTAGATTCCTCTAGGGAAAACAAACACCACACGCTAAAAATCTAGTGAGAAAGCAAGCAAACAAAACCTTCTCACAATGAATGCACTAGTTGGTGATGAAATCCAACGTCGTGGGAACAAAGTAAGAAGGCGTTAAGATAGAGTGGGTGGAAAAGTTAAGTTGACAACCTACTTAATGGACTTACACCCTGGTGCAAGATCCCACACATAATCATGGGTATACCCTCCAAGGAGCCCGAGTGAGTTTGGCCAACGTCGATTGCAGGTACCGTGAAGACTTGCCCCTCCACAGTCACCTTGTGTAAATACCCTAAAGATATAGGCCACTAAGGTTACCAATCACTACAACGATGCCTGGGGAAATAGTCGAGAGTCTGATCCATTTGCAAGGGCAGGCTATCTAGCCCGAAATCAAATTGAAAGGCTTCCACTCATCATTGTGGGTATACCTTTCAAGCGACCCCCATAATACATGTAATCTCTACACCAAGACCAACAAAGAAGGGTGAGTAACTCTGCCAGTCTCAATGCAACCTCGTGATTGACCCTTGTGTGAGAAGGGCTTCCCAGGACAAAATGTAGTAAGTGGATTTAACTCTCCCTATCACAAGATACTATGTTTGTTTGTAGCTTTGGAAAGTTATC
>ML786844.1:116527-141530 GCA_009831015.1 Picea engelmannii
TTGGAAAGTTATCTTTCACACCTATTCCAAAGCCCTACGACTAATCTAATGTAGGTTTTCTACCAGAAAAGATAAAAATGTCTAATCAATTTTTATAAGCGCTTTATTTTATGGTTGGTGTTACTCAAAAGGAAAATGGCATGGACAATATGGTGTTTCGACCGACTCGAAAGTTATGCAAAGAGATGAAGATGAAATATTTTCATTTCGATGAAAGCTATGCTATGAGAAGGAGAAAACATTTATCATTCCCAGATGCACAATGTGCCAAAATCTTAAAACTCATCAATATCAATATTCTCAAGAAATGACCAAAAAATAATGTACACCAATGCACGATTCATGGCCCCCCCATGCCAATTTTTTTTTTTCATAATTAAGACCAAAAAATGCCAAGAATCATGCAATTTCGCTAATTCAAATGCAAGGATGCCCCCAATCTAATATAAAGAAAGAAATTAAATATTTTTGTTTCAAAAATTTCACTAAAAGCAATAATGAACTTTGTTAAAACAAAGAAACCCAAACTAAATTTTTTCTTTTAAACCGAACTATTTAGAAGAAATTTGATCTTTCCCTAAACAATTCTAAAGAAAACACATGCTTTGTAATTGAAAGACACTCAAAGAAAGAGACTAATCCTTCAAAACTAAACAAAGCAAAGATGGCTAAAATAAACTCAAAGAATGTCAAGCAGACTGTAAATAGATTAATATAGGGTCCAAAAGCTCAATCCAGCTGATCAAAGCAAAACTCGGTCATCAAAAGATGACAAGACCCAATCCAAAAAAGTTTACAACCAAGTTCGTAGCTTAGCAGTAGAGTATAGTGCGAGAATTAGGTATTCTCGCAGGATAGACACTGGTAGGGTGCGAGAAGTTCGCACTGGATCTAATAGCAGGGTGCGAAAATCAATGGTTTTCGCAGGCTATAGAGAGGTACAGTGCGAGAATGTCTATAATCAAAGAAAATTTTGAAAAAGGACAAGGAATCTAAGTGAACTTCTAGATCCATAGAGTTGAGATGGATGTCCCACAGACTTAGAAACCATAAAACAAGCAATAAAAGGAAGGGAAACTAGACTAACTAGGAAACAATCCATTCCCCAGTTGAGTCGCCAATTTTGTTATCAGATAAATCGGTAGGTGTGAACACTAACTGATCTCCCTAGATACACTTGGATCTAGAACAAAACACACCAGAACATGACGCTTTCCTTAAGTTTTAAATATTGAATTTACTAACTAAAGAGAGATAGGTGACATACCATTTAAATGTTGCTTCCTCTCTCCATCACCATCCTAGTTCCGTTCCAACACTCATACAATGATGATCCTGCAAAAGAACACAACCAACCAAAGTGATAGTAATAGAATAAACTCAATATAAACCTATGTATGTGATCAAGGAATCATACAATAAAACACAACAAGATTTATAGGAAATAATCATATTACTGTATCATTAAATGTGAAAGAGAGATTACAACCATGGCCTTGATTTCGTAAGGTCCCTTCCAACTGTCCTTCATTCCCCACACACTTTCACTCCAATAATTCTGAGAACACAAATCTGATAGTATTCACAATCTATCTTGATAAAGGAAAAACTCAAAACCACTCTAACCAAGCTAATAATTCCAAGCCAAATCCAAGTTAGCCCTTCTCCATGAGAGATCCTCTCCTTTTATAAGCTGAAGAGGATAAGGGGAGGAGGTTAGGATGATCCCACTAAATCATGAAAGAGAGTAAGATCCAAACCATTCGGATGCTACCTCACCATGGAAGTTTCTCCTTCTAGAAGATTCGAGAAAATGCTCATTTTTCCCACATGTAAGCATTCTCGCACCC
Source organism: Picea engelmannii (assembly GCA_009831015.1). Classification (NCBI taxonomy): domain Eukaryota; kingdom Viridiplantae; phylum Streptophyta; class Pinopsida; order Pinales; family Pinaceae; genus Picea; species Picea engelmannii. The sequence continues at coordinate 118,378 of ML786844.1, forward strand.
TGCCTATAGAGCAGACTGAAAACTCCTTGCGACCTAGCTATGATGTAGCCTGTGAGAATCGGGAATTCTCTCACCCTATCTATAATGTAGCCTACGAACTTCCTTTTTATAGGGTTTTTACAAAGGAAAATGCAACTTCTTTTCTCAGGAAAAGTTCTTCTCCCTTCTCTCTTCAGGAACTCAGGCCACTGACCCCTCTGAAGGTAACATATAGGTTTACATCATTAATGGTCATAGGGATGAATAAAATAATGTGTAACATACATGGAGAGATGTCTAGAATGTCAGCAAGTGAAGGTTGAACATAGACATCCAACAGGATTGTTACAACCACACATTATTCCTGAATCGAAATGGGAAGTCATTTCTATGGAATTTATTGTTGGATTGCCAATAACAGAAAGAATACATGACTTGATTTTTTTGTTAGTTGACACTCTGATGAAGAGTGCACACTTTATTCCAATGGGTACGACGTATCAGACCCCATATATAGTCACAATTTTGGTCTGTGAGATTACATGGAGCACCAATAAAGATCATATACGATCAAGGATCGGTGTTTACATAATGGTTTTGGATCAGTTTCCAAGAGGCTTTGAGAACAAAAATGAACTTTAGTAGAACATATCACCAAGAGACAGATGGAAAAACAAAAAGAAAAAACCAGATTTTGGAGGATATGTTGCATATGTATGTAATGGACCAACATAAACATTAGGAATATTTCTTTCCACTAGTAGAATTTGCATACAAGAACAACTATCAGAATACCATTAAGATGGCACTGTTTGAGTTTCTTTATGGGAAACCATGTCAGAATCCATTGAGTTGGGATCAACTTGAGGATAGGGTCCTAGTGGGACCATAAGTGATCCAAGAAATGGAAGAACAAATGTAATCGATAAAATAGAGGATTAAAGAAGTGCAAGATCGACATAAGAGTTATGCCGATGCATATTGTGCTAACTGCAGTTATGAAGTTGGTGATAGAGTTTTTTTACGGGTGAAATAGAACAAGAGTTCGATCAATTTTGTAAAGGGTGAAAAACTCTCTCCTTGGTTTGTGGAACCTTTCAAAGTTGTGGAAAAGAAAGGACTCGTGGATTATCGACTAGCCTTTTCTGATTATTTGAGGTGCATCCATGATGTATTTCATGTATCTATATTGAGACGTTATTTTAGTGATCCTTCACATGCTATTGACATGAGATATTTTCTGGTGTCAGATGATGATGCTCTCATGGTGGATCCAACCGCATTTTTGACCATCGTTGTTAAGAACCAAATATCAATATAGCATAGAAAAACCTCAGAATAAGTACTCAATGCCTTGAAAAAGAGAGAAATTTAGATAATAATCCTCTTTGAGGGGGAAACCTACTTATACCCACATAAATGTCTAAATACAAGATGATTTAAAATGAAAATGTCTCCTTGGTATATATAGAAGACTAGGAGGTACAGTTACAACTAATGGACCCAAGCCGACATAAATAAAGTAACATTACTAATGTAATATGCCCCAATTAAGGGGTAATGTGCCACTATTTAGGGCTTAGCATGCCCCTACCCTTGAGACAAGTGTTTTCTGAAACGCTTGAGTAACTTTGGATGCTTCTGTATAAAATAATCGTCTTCCCAAGTGGAATCTTCAGCCGGTAGTTTCCTCCACTTAATGAGATATCTTGAAATGGATATATTCCTTAGATGGCAACTTCTTGTGTTAGTGATGGATTCAGGATCCAATATGATTTTTCCTTCCTTGTCAAGTTATGGAAATATAGTTTGAATTAGGATGTTGTCACCTAAAACCTTCTTTAGCAATGAAACATGGAAAATTGGGTGTAATCGTGAAGATGCAGGAAACTCCAATTTGTATGCCATAGTACCAATATTTTGCAACACCTTATAAGGGATATAGTACTTTGGTGATAATTTATTATCCTTCTTAGCTTGATTGAGGGACATTTTTTTATATGGTTGTAGTCTTAAAAATACCCAATCCCCTACTTCAAAACTTCTTTCACTACGACGTTGATCTATTTTTTGTTTCATGCAATTTTGTGCCATGGTCAGGTTGTGCTTTAATATTTGGAGAACTTGTTTTTGATGTTCGATGTGATCTTACACTTCTTGAACCTTAGATTTTTATTTTAGAGAAGAAGTGATGGAAGGAGGATGGTATCCATAGAGTTCCATAAATGGTGTCATTTTTGTTGCAGTATGAAAGGAAGTGTTATACCACCATTCTGCCAAGGGAAACCATTTGAACCATTGTGTTTGTTTATCAGAGACAAAGCAATGAAGGCATCCTTCTAGAAATTTGTTCACTTTCTCGGTTTTTCCATCAGATTGAGGATGATAGGATGAGCTATGAGACAATTGAGTACCCAAACAAGAAAATAATTTTGTCCAAAAATGTCCAATGAAGATGGGATCTCTGTCACTTACAATAATCTTTGGGATTCCATGTAGCTTTTTAAATGTCTCCATCAATGCGGTGGAAACTATACTGGATTTGAAGGGATGAGAGAGTGCACAAAAGTGTGTGTACTTGGTCAGTATATCAACAATCACCATGATGACACTCTTTCCTTCATACTTTGGTAACCCTGTGATGAAATCGATAGAAACCTCCTCCCAGCACTGACTTGGGATGGCTAATCGTTTTAAAAGACCTGGGATCTTAATTTTTTCCACCTTATTTTGTTGGAAAACCAAACATTCTCCCAAAAACATTTGAACATCAGTTTTAAGGCCATCACAAAAAAATTCTTTCTTGACCCTATGGTAGGTTTGAAAAAATCCTAAGTGCCCTCATGCTAGAGAGGTGTGCAATTCCAATAGTACCTTTTGTTTGAGTTTCGAGTTCTTACATAAATATAATAAATATTTGTACCATAGTGAATTATTTTTCCATGTAAATGTATCTGATGCACAGGAATCCTACTGCAACCTTTGAATGAGAGTCCACACGTTTTCTTCATTCTTCCATTCATACCTTGCTTCTATTATCCAATTGGGTTGGATGATCGAGATAGCACAGAGAAAAGCCTCAACATCTTCATCCTTTCCTAAGAGTACATATGCCACAACATTTTGCTTCCCTTTTTTATAGACGATTTCAAAATCATAACCCAATATCTTGGTCACCCATTTTTGTTGTTCTTCTGAAGACAGTCTTTGTTCCAAGAAGTATTTAAGACTATCATGATATGTTTTGACCTTGATGTGCCTACCTATTAGGTAAGGGCACCATTTCTTCAATGCATGTATTATTGCCATCATTTCCTTCTCATAAATTGGTTTGTGTAAGTCCTTTCCCTTGAGTGGTCGACTTTCAAAAGCCAGGGGCCTTCCTTCTTGCATTAGGAAAGAACCAATGCCATTTCCTGAGGCATCACATTCCACAATAAAAGTTTTTGTGAAGTCTAGTGTGGTCAAGACAGGAGCTTTTCACATCACCTGTTTAAGTTGTTCAAAATATTTAGTTTCCTATGGGGTCCATGAAAATGCATCCTTCTTAGTTAGTGTCGTTAAAGGTGCTACTATTCTCCCATAGTTCCGAACAAACTTGCAGTAGTAACGTGTCAAACCCAAAAATCCTCTAATATTCTTCAATGTTTTGGGAATCAACCAGTCCATCATGGCCTTAATCTTGATAGGGTCTACCTTGACACTTTCATGAGATACAATAAAGCCCAAATACTCTACCTCCTTCACCCCAAAGAAACATTTGGATGGTTTGACATATAGTTGTTGCTCCTTTAGTAGTTATATCACCTTGTCAACATGTCACACATGATCCTCCCAAGGCTTATTATAGATTAGTATATCATCAAAAATACCAAGACAAATTTTTGAAGGAAGGGATTGAAGATGGAATTCATTAACCCTTGGAATGTGGAAGGTGCATTTGTAAGGCCAAAAGGCATGACCAAAAATTCATAATGGCCTTCATGAGTTCAGAATGTTGTTTTTGGGATATCTTCTTCCTTCATTCTAATCTGATGATACCTTGAACAAAGATCCAAATTTATGAAATAGATTGCTCCATGTAGTTCATCTAATAATTCATCAATGATAGGAAAGGGAAACTTATCTTTAATAGTGATCTTCTTGAGCTCTCTACAATCTAGACACATACGCCATGAGCCATATTTCTTGAATACCATTACCACTGGTGTAGAGTAAGAACTTTGGCTAGGTCTAATAATTCCAGCCTCTAACATTTCTTCAACCATGCGCTCAATTTCACTCTTCTAGGCATAAGGGTATCTGTACGGCCTGATATTAGGAGAAACACTCCCAGGAATTAGGTGAATATCATGATCATGATTTCGAGTGGTTGGAAGACCTTTGGGAATATCTTAAAATACTTTGGAATGCTTATCAATGATCCCTTGGAGATCTAGGTTAATATATGGCTTAGATGTTTGAACATCTAGTGAGAATAGTTGTGCAATTACAACTTGGTTCCCCTTTTTCAATAATTTTGTCATGCCATTAGAGATTATCACCTTACCGAGTTTCCCTGTGATACCTCTTAACTCAATTTATTTTCCTTCCAATGAAAATTTCATGGAAAGTTCTTGAAAATTAAAAGCCATTGTTCCTAATGATTGTAACCACTGGATTCCTAGTACAACATCAGCACCACCCATGGGTATTGTTGTTCCTGAGTTTATACTTTAAGGCTCTAAAGTATACTGTCAAGGCATCCAAAAATATAGAGAGAGTTAAGGGGTAAAATATCAATTTGTGAAGGGTAAATCAGAGTTGATTCCTCAACTGTCTCTGTCTAGCTTCCCATTATTCTTGGACGCTAATATCTCTCTCGATAACTGCCCATGAATGTTCTAACTCGACCCGAGTATTTGTTGTTTGTAGGATGGTATTATATAAGTTCAAAGCAATGATAGTTTGATCTATAAGGCTAGGTTCTATGTTAGGTTGTCTAGTATTGGGGACATTCATGAGGGGTAAAACTTTATTAAATTATAAAATGTTCAAAGATTATGTTACCTTTGTTTTGAAAGATACAAAAAAAAGGAGTTCTTGAATTTAAAATAATAACATAACAATAGTAGAGGCCATTTCTTGTACTTTAAATAATTAAGAGTGTTGAGAATGATGGAAGAATAAGAAACATAATATTGTTAGAAATATGAGGCTTTGATCATAAAAGAATCTCATATCATAATAGAAGAAGGGAAGAAAAAAAAAAATTCTAATGAAGTACAAAACGTAACCATCCAAATGACCTACAGGTCTTGAAACTGTTGATAGCAATCACAGACGCAAATATGTAAATGATTAGATAATAAAATAAATTCAAACTACAGTAGAAGTTTGTGCTAAACTGTAGTTGGTCATTCATTAGAAAGACATGAAAAGAAAGATGTTGAAAACAAAGTAAAGGGACACATAACTTCAAGTTGATAGAATTTGGAATCTCTTCTGCATTATCTTATCACTGCAAATGAGAAAAACTTCTAGTACAATCGGATCCAAAGAAAAAATCCCTTTCTTCAGTCTTGTGAAATTATATTTCTACATGATCACCAAATTCTTTTTTTGTTGGTGATTACCTAACTTCTGAAGGTTAACGGTTACATAAATGTGCAATATTGAACCGTTTACCTTTCTATCTTTATCTTCTTTGTAATTTCGATGATGAAAACTTTCAAAATAATACTTTATTTCTTTGTTGATGAAATTCCTTCTTCCGTTTTGAGACAGCTAATACATTTTCCCAGGAACTGCACCAAAACTCTAAGAGCCTCTGGAATATCATTCGCCTCAAATATGAAGAATTTTCTATGTAGCTCTAGTAGACGATCTTCAATTATCTTTCCTGTAAACTCAATAGTTTGTAACTTTAAATTCGGCTTCACCATTCACCTATTAATTTGTGTGACATCAATTACCTTTATTTGTGAGATTTGTATTTGAATTTCATCCAGATTCTCCTTGAACTTTAATTGATGCTTTCCAATGTTAATTTGTCCTAACAACCCAAGACAGTTGTCTCTTCCAATGTTCAATGAAGATTTATCTAGAAGGTCGAAAATTCCTTGGCAATCATCATTAACCTCTTTGGTTATTCTCTTGTTTTCAGCAAGGTTTTCCTCCCATACCTTGAGTATTATATCCCCTTTAATCTTCTCTGAAACAGATAGCTTTTGATATTTTTTGACTTCCTCTTTTGCTGAAAAAGCCGTTGCCTTTTGAAAAGTGGTCCTAGCTAATTTTGCTTCTTTCTCTTTCAAGAGAATACCATCAAAGGATTTTTTTTCCTCCTAAAATTAATTCTGAATAATTTCTAGCTCGGAGATCACTCCCTGTTGCTCTTTTTCTATTTTTGCATGTATTTCCAACACCCGGGCTTGAAAAATTTCCATCTCTACCACTTGATTTTGAATTGAATTCAACTTATTTTGTAATTGTTTATTCATTTCTTCCTGGTGGAGGACATGTCCTTGACTGAACTGTATCTTCATGTTCATTTCATTTAAGCTTTCTTTTATCATTTGAATCTCTTGTATGTCACTGACTCTGACTTGTTCTAGCCCTTTGTTTATTTACTGTTTGATATTTCTTTTAGTCTCCTTTAATTGATTTTGTAGCTGGGCTATCATTTGATCTTTCTATTGTAACCTAGTTCTCAAGTTACCTACAGAGTATAAATTTGTTGTTTCCAAGGCTCCCATTAGGCCTTCTACTTCTGTAGAGAAATCCTCTTCTTCAAGATTTTGTCCATCTACAATGATCTTATGTTTCTTTATCATTGCATCTCCTCTTGGATGCATTTCTTGTTTCAAGACAACCTTCCTCTTTTTACTGAAAAAATAATCGAATGAAGGAATCTTGTCTCTAGAAATAGGTTCAAGATCACTAACCTATAGAACTTCCATCTGGGGGTTTCTATAAGTAAACTGCAAAGGGGTCAAAGAAGTAATAGGGATTCCCAGCTCTGTTGATGTCGTTCCTCCTACTTTTCTGGGAATGTCACCAGGGATTTTTGGGGATGTTTCAAACTCCTTTCCTTTCCCTAACTCTGAGTTCTCATTCTGTATGAGATGATAATGACCGCTTGATCATTTTAAATTCTTCTCATCGGATTATCAATCTTTTCTAAAGCCCAACTGACCATGTCATTGTACGTCATGAGCCGTGGGTGTGCTACAATCTTGTAAATCTCTGATTCTGCTATGTCCCGAAGGTATTCTCGGAATCATTAGGGGAATTTTTTATTTCGTAGTCCAGAATTTCATAGATTTGTCTCCAATATTTGATCGAGTTGATAGCATGTGGCATAGTGTCATATATGACATCTCCCTCTAGGCTACAAATCTTAGTTGTATCTTCACTCTTCTTAGGTGCCTTCTTCGGTGCCATAAATTTCGTGTTAGAACGAAAACTTGTCATGGAAGAGAGTTGTATAAGCTTGGATGAATGCGACTTACTCCTGATAGAAAGAACAAGAATAAGATTCGAAACCCAGACCTTTAATTTTACTTTAACTCATTTTATGGTGAAAGTATTGATGCAACTAACAAGAAATTAATACCTTTAATGCAGAGAATATTTCTGAGATATGCATTTGTGTCACAAAAATCATCAGTTATTCGTTATTAATATGGTTGTATTTCGGCGATCCTAAATTTAAAATTTGAAAGATCTCGTTCAACGGAATCTGAAATATGAAAATACCTAAAGAAGTTTAATTACCATTAATTGTGATTTTAAAACAAAGTTATTCATCGTAAACATTGGTTGTGAGTCGAGACTTCGCGTTTCAGGGTTTCAGGGATCTTTCTTCCATGAGGTATGTCATCACTAAACCCCGAATCTTGAAATCGCGATGAGATTAGTTTAGGCCTTAACCTTGGTATTAGTAATTTAATTAAACAAGATTAATAACTAACTTCCATTTTTTTGAGAAATCGGGGATCACGGTTTCGCGAATCGATATGCATTGAAAACGCATTGCTCTGAGTAAACCTGAATCCCGAAAGGTTAAAAGGTTGTTAATCAACTCCTCTAAGGTTTTATTAATCGCGATCAAAAATACTTTATAGAATGTGCGTCGGGACTTTAAAACATTTTAGTTTTCTTCCTTTTATTATTAAAAATAATGTCTTTCGAGATTTCAGTATCGGGATTTTGGAACTGATAGCGAGGGTTATACCTTATGAAAAGCCGAATCCCAAAAAAGAATATTTTTAGTTCTTTTTTTTTTTTTTTAATTAAAAGTTAAGGCGGCCCCATATTAGGAAAATACGAAGTTTTAGGTTAGAGATAAAAACTTTAAACCTTTTCAACATAGGCTCCAATTGGGGACCTCGTCTGCTTGTGGGATGAGGAGAACGTGTAGACTTAGTGCTTTTATTGGTTAAATGGGGTCAATTATTCTAGTCTGTGAGACATAGTTGTAAAAACCCAACTGGGAAGATAAAGACTTCGACCTTAACTTCGGAAAAATTTTCAAGATTAAAAAATTCGACAATCTCGAGATAGGCTCACATAGATTCCCCTTTCTAAAACTGACCTCAGATTTGTGAAAGATAATCGAAACAAGATTAGTTGTTCTACTAGTTTTTATTTGATCGTATTCACATCAAGGTACTCTTATAGTGTAATATGGAATCCCATAATCTTAAAGTGTAATCTGGATGAAAGAAGAAAAATTACCAGAGCATCTTGCAATTCTGTATAATAGCCTTGTCAGATATGTAGACATTGCTTCACTGCCAATGAGCCTGTTCAGTACCCCGGTGAAGTTATCATATTTTCCACATTGAATTTCCTTTCACCACTTCATTATCTTCTAGCATTTAAATGTCGAGATGAGGGCAATCATATAACGAATTTCCTTTCATCATCTCTTTAGATTAGATGGGGGCAATCAATAATGAATTTCCTTTCGCCATATATCTATATATACTTTTTTTATGAAGTGGGGGCAATCAATCAATATGTAACATACTCAGGAAAATATACTGCTTAAAACTTTTACAGCAAAGGTCTGTCAACTTATTTAAATAGCTCTGGGTTAATCTTCCTTTTGGCCCTCAGACTCTTTGACTTTAGGGAGAATCTCTAGGAAAACTTATTAATATTTCTTAGGGACTTTCCTTGAGTGTAAACGATCAGTTTATTCCTACTAGAATGACTAAAAGGTTAGGATTAGCCCAGACATACTTCCGGTTCAGCCAAAGTTTAGGAAAAACATAGAATTTTACCTATCCTCACTTTGAAAGTTAGTATGAACATTTCCGAAGTTAAGATGAGACCTTTCTTTCCTCCAAAGACTAATGGGAAAATAATTAGAGTTGGGTGAAGAGTAAGCTCGATAGTGATTAAAGGGAAAAGGTAAGAGAACCTCGAAAACTTAGGAGTGTCAACGACTATTTTTTAAAGTTTTTTTTTTTTTTTTAGTATCACATTAACCTTCATGAAATTTAGTGTCTCTCTCATTGGTACCTATTAGGAAATTTTAACTCAGGTTCTCAGGTCAGAGTTCATACCTTAGTATTTCTTTGTATTTACAGCCAGAACACTGTTTACTTATTACCTTTTTGGGAAGTATTTATCATGATTATTCATGCAGATTACCCTTTTAGTATAGTTGATCTCTTGGGTCCTTGACGATTTTCCTGCAAATAAGATGACCTGATAACTGTCAGAAACTCACACAAATCAAAAACTCATAACTGTTAGAAACTCATATAAATCTTTTGAACTATGAGATTTTGAACTGTTTTGTATTTACATTTTCTAATTTTTATTTTTTTTTGACAGAATAAAACTTACCGAAAGCAATGTAACTATAAAGAAAACATGAAAACAAACCGGTATGTACAATGAGAGTTTGGAAACATATTACTGCATGTAGTGTTTAAGGTATCACCCATTTAAAGGGACGCTCAGAATGTCTCCATCGAGATTTTCTAATGAAAAATAATTTTCCCTATAAGGCTGAGACTCTATAAGGGCCAGACCAGATCGAATCGAACTTGCCATGTTTGCCAGTGTCTTCTCTTATGGCTTCCCATTTTAGTACCAAATTTCCAGGGAGGAAATCTCTATCCTTAGCTTTTTGATCAAATAAATCCTTCATTTTATCCTGATATCTCTGCAACTTTTCGTTTACTTCAACTCTATTTTGCTGAACTTCGACCAGTTGGTTTTCCCTCCTAGTAATGTCATTAGGTTCTTCGCTTGAATCTTTCCAAAGTTTCATTACTGGCAGAGAAAGATTGATTGGTAAAATAACATCAGTGCCATATACCATATGAAAAGGGGAAATCACAATTGACCTTTTGGTACTTATCATGTTGGCCCATAGAGTGTATTTCAAATGGATATGCCACACTTTCTTGTTCTCAACCAAGATTTGTTTGATCATGGTTTTCAGACTTTTATTAGATGACTCAGCTAAACCATTACCCTATGGATAATAAGTTGTGGAGTGTCCTAATATGATGTTAAATTTTTGGCAAAAGCTTATCATATTTATTGATTTAAACGCTTGCACATTATCGGTGACTATCTTTCGGGGACAGTCGAATCTGGATAAAATATTTTCTTCTAGAAAATTGATTACTACTGAGTCAGTTGCGCTTCTCATGGGAATAGCTTCCACCCACTTAGTAAAGTAGTCCGTTGTAGTTAGGATCCACTTTTGCTGAGCACTGGAATGTGGATGAATTTTTCTGATGAAATCAAGGCCCCATTGCTGAAAAGGAGCTTCGGTTTTAATTGGAATAAGAGGTAAATCTGAGACTTTTTGTTTACCTGTAAACAACTGATAGGGAGTACAAGTTAGGACTTTGGTGTTTACATCTGTGAATAGTTTGGGCCAATAATATCCAGCTCTTAAGATTTTATAAGTTGTAGCTCGCCAAGCATGGTGTCCTCCACATACTCCCTCATGGAACTCATTAATAACCTTTTCGGTTTCGGTCTCGACTAAAAACCTTAGCAAGAAACCCAGGGGATCTTTCTAATATAAGTTTATGTCTATAATACAATATTTTATAGCATGTAGCTTCAGTGTCCTGGATTTAGATGGGGTTAGTTCACTGGGACATTGAAGAGTTAATAGGTAAGAAACAATATCACGGTACCAGACTGAAGTAGAAAACTTGTCTTGAATCTCAACTGTAGGTGTAGCGATATCGAGTTCATTAATCTCTAGAAAACCCTCGTCTTCCTACATCTGATTTATTCCAAGTGCCTGCAAGTTTGATTCGGCTAGCAATTTAGCCAAACCTTTGCCTTTAATGAGTTTTGTTGGTTTGATTTCCATATCGAACTACTGAATCTTAGCTAGCCATCTTCCTCTTCTGCCATCACTATCCGGCTGAACCAGTATATCTTTAACAGAGCTTGTAGGGACATAGGCTATGATCTTCAAGTGTAATACATACGTTCTGAAAGCCTTGAGAGCCTTCACCATTTCATAAGCTTGTTTTTCTAGTATATTATATTTCAACTCAACATCTCTCAAACTTTTACTGAAAAATGCAATAGGTTGTTCAAAGCCTTCCTCATTTTTCTGTAACAATACGGCTGCAATAGTCTGTTCGGAAGAAAAGGAAAAGATTAGAAACTCTTTTGTGTAATAAGGAATTGCCAAGACTGGCGCTTCGCTGATAACTTTCTTGATTCGTTGAAAAGACACTTTGTCTTCACTTGTCCACTTCGTCTCACTATTCGTTTTTAACATATCTGTGATCAGCTTCAAAATTTCAGCGAAGTTAGGGATGAATCTTATCAAGAATTTAATTTTTCCTAAGAAAGACTGAATTTCTTTTACATTTCTAGGGATGTTTATAGTATCTATTGCTTCAATTATTTTGGGATTGATTTTGATTCCGTATTTAGACACTATATGACCTAATAGCTTACCTTCTTGCATAGAGAAATGAGATTTTTTGGGATTAAGGGACAAACCAAATTTACGACATTTCTCGAAAGTTTGCTTTAGGTGCATTAGATGTTCTGCATCGGATTTTGAAAAAACAATCAGATCATCGAGATAGATAACAACAAACTTATCTCTCTCACCCACAAAGGCGATTTCCATGGCTCGCTGGAAGGTTTCCTCTGCATTCATCCAGCCGAAAGGCATTTTATCGTACATGAAGGTACCCCAAGGGGTAGTGAAAGCCATTTTTTCCTTATCATCTTGGTGTACTGCAATCTGATTGTAACCTGAAAAACCATCAATCATTGATATTCTGTTAGCTCCAACTACTTTCTCTAAAACATGGTCCATCTTAGGTAATGGGTAATTGTCCTTGAGTGGCGATTGGTTTAGGTTCCTAAAATCAACACACAGTCTGATTTCGCCATTTTTATTTCTTACTGGAACTAAAATAGATATCCACTCGAAATATATTAGTGGGACGATGATTTTGGCATCCAAGAGTTTTTTAACTTCTTTTTCTATCACTGGTAGCAGCATAGGGTTTATCTGTCTGAGTTTCTGCTTAAAAGGCTTGACATCAGGTTTCAAAGGAATTTTATGTTCGATTATAGAAGTATCATAAGTTCTCAGTTCGTCATAAGACCAAGCGAAAACGTCTTTATATTTTCTAATCAACTCAACATATTTACTTTTGGTTTCTGGGGACAGGTATTTGGATAATTTCACCAACCCAACATTTTCTTTGGTACCTATGTCACAGTCCTTAACTTCCTCCGGCTGAGGTTGTAAAGTGGATCTTAAAGGAATTTCATCTTGATTAAATAACCTTTCCAAGGGAATCATGCCCTTGGGGATCTGGTTATTTTTTAGAACATGCATTCTGTGATTAGCGATTTTATCGTGGAATTCTTGGGGGTCCTCCCCTTCTTGCATGATCCAAATAGGATCATTTTGGTTTTCTTGGTCAACATGCGTTTCAGCAAACTCGTCCATTGATTCTAAAAAATTGTGAAGTTGTTCATCGTCCTCAAAAAATTGACAATGTTGTATGTTATTCGGTATGGAAGGTCTGTGTCTCATTTGAATATGGTACTTTAGTTTAAAAGCAGTGGGAGGTGTGAATGTTGAGGTTTCTTTGGCTAATGCATCAGCCTGTTCGTTTTTGGTTCTTGGAATGTAGTGAACCTTGACAGAGGAGAAGAATTTTTTTATCAGATCCCAGATGCAATTCCTATAAGACCTCAACCTAGGATGATTTCCCTGGTATTGTTGGTTTACCTGTTTTACAATTAGCTTAGCGTCACCAAAGACTTCAAGGTTTTTTATTTTCATTCTCCTAGCGGCTTCTAACCCTAACACTAGGGCTTCATACTCGCATACATTATTAGTGTGGTCCACATTCCATTGTAGCCTATAGGAAAAGGGTATTACAAATTGATTATCAGGAGCCACAAGGAGTGCCCTAGCTCTAGCTCCAAAGTAGGACGAGGCACCATAAAAAAAAATCTTCAACACACCAGTGCTATATACATCCTTTTTAATTTTTTCTTTTTTTTGTTTTCTCTTCTCTACAAATTTCATCTATACGTACATCAATATCATCATAAATGGATAAAATACAATTATCTAAATCTTGATCATCAATATATACAGGGTAGTTATTTGGGTTGTGTGGATAACTTACCATGAATGCCAACCTGGTTTCTCTGTATAGGCATGTGAACTGTCCTCCAAAAACTGGAATCGTAGCATATGTCATGTCAAGATGGAGATATCCTCCAAGCTTGGAGCCCCAGGACCTGGATAACAACATTCCATATTTCAGAGGGATATTGGCAACCACTACGTCCATTAGAATGCTTTTTGCAGGTATTTGTGCCAGATTTAGCACCAAGTCTTTAATCATGCCTATACATTTAACTTTTCTTGAATCAAATGAATATAAATCTCCATAAGGACTACTGATTTCGAGGCCCAATTTACCCATAATGGCTTTAGGCATTACATTGTGGGATGCTCCAGAATCTAGCATGTAGTTATGGAGTAGGTGGTCGAACAAGGATAACATGATATATAAGGGGGCGAAAGTGTCTTTGATGCCTTCGAAATGTGGACCGAAAACTATGTTCGACTTTTCATCTTATAAGTTAATGACATCGGCTTGGCTTTCATTTTCTGAAAAACTAATCATCTTGGAAATTTGTTTTCTATATATGGGGTTTTTTTCCAGTTCAACAAGAGGTATAGGAATATTGATTTTGTTTATTTCATTTTACAGACTAAAATTTCCCATGGCTTTGTCGCTCTCCATGTTTTGGGGCTCCATTCCTTTCTTTTCATCTTTCTTTTGTGGTTTGGATTTGGTTTCACTCACAGGGACCTGTGTTTTCACGGTGGGTGTTCTTACTGACTTTGGCTTGACAGGTTGCGTGTCAGCGGTGTTGGTTTTTGCAGTCTGCTTCTCAACATTCTTTGGACTCGCTTCATCAGTTTCTCCCCTCGGCAGGATCCTTTTCATTGGGGTGGTTGGAAGATTCTTGTTTCTAGGTCTTAAATTGTATTTCTGGTGCAATTCGACCATTATATCATCTACAATACCCTGATAGTTCAAATATTCAGAAGTATTGTTGTTTACACCGTCTTCCTCTCTATTTTCTTGATTTAAGGATTTTTCATAATATTTTCTCGATAAATAGGGTTGTAGACTATCGTCGCCAAGATTGTTTATATACTCATCTAACTCTTCAAAATTTTCTAGGTCTTCCCCTCCAATGAAGTTTTCACTCTTGAAGGGGGTTGGGATTTCTTTATCCTCATTCTTAATCTGTCTTTGTGGGGCTTGAGGATCTGGATTCCTTCTGAAATCCTTCCTAAGAAAATGATCCTTTTTTGATTTATCGAATTCCATTTTTGAGATCTTATTTGACATCTCTTTAATTATTCTAGCCATATCGTCTATTTTATCTCCTGAGGATTTCCCTGATCCTGAGGATCCACCTTGTTCTTTGAATTTTCTATTTTCTTTGTTCTCAGTTTCTACTTTGGCTATTAGTTTTCTTGATGCCATCATGTTCGATTCAATTTCTAGGGCATCATCTTGCATCTTGGTGAGATCTACTGATCTCCTTTCTCTAAATAATAGAGCGAAATCGGGGTCAAAGGATCTGGGGAAAGTTACTTTCATTGTGGGTTGAGAAGGTTTGACCTCAATCGAGATTTTATTATACAACTTGTTAAACCTTTGAGTGAACTCAAGAACTGATTCTGAGATTTTCTTTCTGAGAGACCCAAATTCAGCTAGGTAATAGAGGTGGTCTATCCTTTCTCCCCATTTTCTAATAAAAGAGTTTTCAAGTTCTTCGTAAGACCTTATAGATCCCGTTGCCAAGGCTCAGAACCAGGTCCTCACCTATCCTTCGAAAGTCTAAACGAGGATTCTAAAATAGACATATTCGTTCTAGATTCTAAGGATGTCAGGAAATTGGTCAAAGAAATTGATGTATTCTTGTGCGGTTAAATCTCCTTCCCTTGTGAATTTGGGAAGAATTTTCATGTAATTTTCGGGAAGGTTGTGTAGGGGGACCGAGAGGACAAGGGGGGAATATCTGGTAGCCACCTTAGAAAAGATTCCAGGGAGTGGTACTTGGTTTCCTACTGCTCCTCCTGGGGCACCACCTTTGGCACCGCCTCCAGCTCCCGCGCCTCCGTGTGCAGCCATTGATGGATTTGAGGCTGAAACTCAGAGTGTATGAGGAGAAATCTCACATAAGTTTGGAATATTTTGAATTTTTCTTGAATGTGACAGAAAGGTTGTGGGAAACTGATTATCAAGGCATAGGGAACTAGAGAAAGAAGGCCCAAGAAGAAAAGAACTTGTTTCTCCAAACTCATAAAGTGAATATATCGAAGAATCAACTGGGGTTGAATCAGGATATACAGGGAATTTGTCAGAGTACTTGGTAGTAGGGGTATACACTTCAGGAAAAGAGAATGTATCGGTTGAAAGGGGGAGCGAGACAGATCTCTCAAGTATTCCCTTAACGTTCTACTGTGTAGAATCAGATTAACAAATAGTATGTATGGGAAAAACGATTTGTCTAAGGGATCTTCGTGATTTTAAAATATTTTCCGGATCAGAAACTGGCGAGGTCTGCTTGTCGTCCAGTTTGTTTCTGGTGTTATTTCGGCTAAAATCTAGTTAACTTATTGTGGAGTCACCAAGTGAAATATGGAAGTAGCCTTAGAAATTTTTTCGATCTTTGTTCACTATCAAAGAAATAAAATGTCAATGTCATTCTTCCCAGGGAAAATTTTTGTTTCTTCATTCCCCGGCAATGGCGCCAAAAATATGTTGTTCCTGAGTTTATACTTTAAGGCTCTAAAGTATATCATCAAGGCATCCGAAAAGATAGAGAGAGTTAAGGGGTAAAATATCAATTTGTGAAGGGTAAATCAGAGTTGATTCTTCAATTGTCTCTGTCTAGCTTCCCATTGTTCTTGGACGCTGATATCTCTCTCGATAACTACCCACGAATGTCCTAACTTGACCCGAGTATTTTCTGTTTGTAGGATGGTATTAAATAAGTTTAAAGAAATGCTAGTTTGATCTATAAGGCCAGGTTCTATGTTAGGCTGTCTAGTATTGGGGACAGTCATGAGGGGTAAAAATTTATTAAATTATAAAATGTTCAAAGATTATGTTACCTCTATTTTGAAAGATACAAAAAAAAGGAGTTCTTGAATTTAAAATAATAACATAACAACAATAGAGGCCATTTCTTGTACTTGAAATAATTAAGAGTGTTGAGAATGATGGAAGAAGAAGATACATAATGCTGTTAGAAATATGAGGCTTTGATCATAAAAGAATCTCATATCATAACAGAAGAAGGGAAGAAAAACAAAATTTCTAATGAAGTACAAAACGTAACCATCCAAATGACCTACAGGTCTTGAAACTGCTGATAGCAATCACAGAGGAAAATCTGTAAATGATTAGAAAATCAAATAAATTCAAACTACAGTAGAAGTTTGTGCTAAACTGTAGCTAGTCATTCATTAGAAAGACATGAAAATAAAGATGTTGAAAACAAAGTAAAGGGACACATAACTTCAAGTTGACAGAATTCAAAATCTCTTCTGCATTATCTTATCACTGCAAATGAGAAAAACTTCTAGTACAATCGGCTCCAAAGCAAAAATCCCTTTCTTCAATCTTGTGAAATTATATTTATACATGATCACCAAATTCTTTTTATGTTGGTGTTTAACTAACTTCTGAAGGTTAACGGTTACATATATGTGGAATATTGAACCGTTTACATTTCTATCTTTATCTTTTTTGTAATTTCGGTGACGAAAACTTCCAAAATAATACTTTATTTCTTTTTTGATGAACTTCCTTCTTCCATTTTGAGACAGCTAATACACGTTCCTAGGAACTGCACCAAAACTCTAGGAGCCTCTGGATATCTTTCGCCTCAAATAGGAAGAATTTTCTCTGTAGCTCTAGTAGACGATCTTCAATTATCTTTCCTATAAACTCAATAGTTTGTAACTTTAAATTCAGCTTCACCATCCACCTATTAATTTGTGTGACATCAATTACCTTTATTTGTGAGATTTCTATTTGAATTTCATCCAGATTCTCCTTGAAATTTAATTGATTCTTTCCAATGTTAATTTGTCCTAACAACCCAAGACAATTGTCTCTTCCAATGTTCAATGAAGCTTTATCTAGAAGGGCAAAAATTCCTTGGCAATCATCATTAACCTCTTTGGTTATTCTCTTGTTTTCGGAAAGGTTTTCCTCCCATACGTTGAGTATTGTATTCCCTTTAATCTGCTCTGAACAGATAGATTTTGAGTTTTTCTGACTTCCTCTTTTGCTGAAAAAGTCGTTGCCTTTTGAAAAGTGGTCCTGGCTACTTTTGCTTCTTTCTCTTTCAAAAGAATACCATCAAAGGATTTGTTTGCCTCCTGAAATTAATTCTGAATAATTTCTAGCTTGGAGATCACTCCCTGTTTCTCTTTTTCTATTGTTGCATGTATTTCCAAGACCTGTGCTTGAAAATTTTCCATCTCTACCACTTGATTTTGAATTGAATTCATCTTATTTTGTAATTGTTTATTCATTTCTTCCTGGTGGAGGACCTGTCCTTGAATGACCTGTATCTTCATGTTCATTTAATTTAAGCTTTCTTTTAGCATTTGAATATCTTGTATGTCACTGACTCTGGCTTGTTCTAGCCCTTTGTTTATTTCCTAACTGATATTTATTTTAGTCTCCTTTTATTGACTTTGTAGCTGGGCTATCATTTGATCTTTCTTTTGTAACCTAGTTCTCAAGTTACCTACATAGTATAAATTTGTTGTTGCCAAGGCTCCCATTGAGCCTACTACTTCTATAGAGAAATCCTCTTCTTCAAGATTTTGTCCATCTACGATGATCTTATGTTTCTTTATCATTGCATCTCCTCTTGGATGCATTTCCTATTTCAAGACAACCTTCCTCTTTTTACTTAAAAAATAATCGGATGAAGGAATCTCGTCTCTAGAAATAGGTTAAAGATCACTAACATATAGAACTTCCATCTGGGGGTTTTCGTAAGTAAACTGCAAATGGGTCAAAGAAGTAATAGGGCTTCCCAACTCTGTTGATGTCGTTCCTCCTACTTTTTTAGGAATGTCAGTAGGGATTTTTGGGGATGTTTCAAACTCTTTTCCTTTCCCTGACTCTGAGTTCTCGGTCTGTATGACCCGACAATGACCGCTTGAACGTTTAAAATGCTTCTCATCGAAATATTGATATTTTCTAAAGCCCAACTGACCATGTCGTTGTACGTCATGATCCATGGGCATGCTGCAATCTTGTGAAGCTCTGATTCTGCTATGTCCCGAAGGTGATTCTCAGAATCATTAGGGGAATTTTTGATTTTGTAGTCCAAAATTTCATAGATTTTTCTCCAATGTTTGATCGATTCGATAGCATGTGGCGTAGTGTCAAATATGAAATCTCCCTCTAGGCTGCAAATGTCAGTTGTATCTTCACTCTTCTTAGGTTCCTTCTTCGGTGCCATAACTTTCGTGTTAGAACAAAAACCTGTCACATAAGAGAGGTGTATAAGCTTGGTTGAATGCGACTTACTCCTAATAGAAAGAACAAGAATAAGATTCGAAACCCAGACCTTTAATTTTCCTTTAACTCATTTTATGGTGAAAGTACTGATGCAGCTGACAAGAAATTAATACCTTTAATGCAGAGAATATTTCTGAGATACACATTTGTGTCACAAAAATCATCAGTTATTTGTTATTAATATGGTCATATTTCGACGATTCTAAATTTAAAATTTGAAAGATCTCGTTCAACAGAATCCGAAATATGAAAATACCTAAAGAATTTTAATTACCATTAATTAGGATTTTAAAACAAAGTTAGTTCAGCATAAACATTGGTTATTAGTCGAGACTTCGCGTTTTGGGGTTTCGGGGATCTTGCTTCCACGAGGTATGTCATCACTAAACCCCAAATCCTAAAATCGCGATGACATTAGTTTAGGCCTTAACGTTGGTATTAGTAATTTAATTAATCAAGATTAATAACTAACTTCCATTTTTTGGGGAAATCGGGGATCGCGGTTTTGTGAATCGATATTCATTGAAAATGCATTTCTCTGAGTAAACCCAAATCCTGAAAGGTTAGAAGGTTGTTAATCAACTCCTCTAAGGTTTAATTAATCACGATTAAAAATACTTTATAGAACGTGTGTCAGGACTTTAAAACATTTTAGTTTTCTGCCTTTTATTATTAAAAATAATGTCTGTCAGGATTTCGATACCGGGATTTTGGAACTGATAGCGAGAGTTATACCTTATGAAAAGCTAAATCTTGAAAAAGAGAAGTTTTAGTTATTTATTTATTTATTTTAAATTAAATGTTAAGGCAACCCCATATTAGGAAAATACGAAGTGTTAGGTTAGAGATAAAAACTTTAAACCTATTTCAACAGGTATAGCAATCATTAGAATATTCATTACATATTCACCCATAATAAGATTGATCTTATTTCATTTTCCTGAGTAATTGATATTTCCTCCATCTGCAATCATTACTTGAAACTCTGGTGCTGGATATACAAAGAAATTGAGAGCTTTGGCTAATTTATAGTGAATGAAATTATGAGTACTACCAGAATCAATTAGGACCATTACCTTTTTATTTTTGATATATCCTTCGATCTTGAGGGTTTGAGGAGTGATAATTCCAACCAATGCATTACACGATATCGTGGGATTCAACTCTTCAGAAGAAATCGCTTCTACATTTTCATATTGACATGGTTCTTTTTCTTGTTCTTTTTATTCTTCCTCTTCACAATCTATGTAGAATAATTTCTTCTCACCACACTTATGTACCTTACTGTACTTGTTGTCACAATTAAAGAATAAACTATTTTCTTTTCTTTCTTCCAATTATTGAGGTGTCAACCTCGTAGGTTGAGGTTTTTTAGAAGAAGGAGAATTATTCTCTCGATAGATGTTAGGAGTGGTCCTTCTAGTTGCCATAGCCATATTTTTACTTTCGACATTTCTTGCCACCCTAAATGCATTCGCCAATGATTTGGATTCCCAAAGGTGAACCTCATGTTGAATGTTATCTCTTAAAGTTCCTATGAACACATCAATCAAGTGATCATCTAGAATATTTGTTACCTTTATATTCAATCTTTGGAATTTCTCAATGTGCTCTATAACTGAACCCTTTTGCTTGAGATTTATCAATTGGCTAAAGAAGGTATTGCTCCTTGTATCTTCATAGTGTGCTATCATTTATTACATGAAAATTGTCCAAGTGACAAGTGATTTGCAAGAACAAAGCCATCAATACCACACAAATTGATTGGGTTCTAAATAAAAAGAATCAATCTATACCTTTTGTGTATGTGGCACGTCATGTAGATCAAAGAATTGCTCCATTTGAAGTATCCATGTGATTGGGTCATTACCATCAAACTTCCTCATATTGATCTTAGGAGCGTGGTTGGTCTTCAACCCAAATTTGGAGTTTCTCCATTCTTGATTCATCTTCCGTGTGTCCTCATCATGAATTTCATGGGATACATTTTCACTTTCAGGTGTCTTCTCTATTAGGAAATTTTTCAATCCTTCCATGATCTCCCTTTTTAAACCATCCATCATCCCTTGTAGTTCATCTTTTGTCATTGTCTTCTTTTGTAAAACATTTATGTCACTACGCATTTCTTCACCTTCACCAAGAGTCTAAATAGGGTTGTCTGGAGGATTATTTGGTGTAGAAGTTACATTTGTTGGTGGCATGTTGGCAAAGTATCACTTTTAAACCTTGATTTTGAGGTGGTTCTGCTAGACAATCTTTCTTATGTTGTATCTCCAAAATTTTGGCCCTTATGGGTATGAAATTTTATTTTTTGTAGTTCTCTAATATTTCTTCTCTGCAATGCCATAGGTCTAATTAAAATTGGATGTTCCAAGTGGAATTTATGGTAACTTCCCCACAACTTTCTTATTTTTGGACTTTCCAGGAGATCTCACTTGTATAGAGTGCCCCGCAAAAAATAATTGATATAAAATTATGAAAACTGTTCCATAAATATTATAGACTGACCACTATCCAGTGCAAATGGTATCACTCAATTTGGATACTCTAGGAATAATTTATGATTGTTTTACCCAAAAAACCTTCTTGAGACTAGTTAATAGGACTAGTCATATACCCTATATTCCACAGGATGTATCTACAAATGTAAGATCACCCAGAAGATCAATTTTTAATCACATATATTTTAATAATTTATGTCAATATCTTTCATATTTTAGAGTCTATGATGTTACAGAAAAAAATTTATAGCAAAAATTCTGCAATGACTCAATTCAAGATGATTCCATAACCCTATCTTACACAGGCTGTATCTCCGAAAGTATAAGGCCTTTGGAGATGAAAGTTTAACCCAACGTACCTTGATCCGTCTACAAAATATCATCCAATGGGTTTTGTCTAAAATGTTGTAGAAAACAAGTTATAGAGAAAATTCCAAGGTGTCTCAGATGGGTTAGATGTTATAATGAAACATAAACTTAATACAAACATTTGACACATCATATTTTAGGACAGGAAAAGTATTTCTTTTATTGATATCACAATGTTTACTTACAACAAAGGTAGGCAATTGCTCCATGAACCTGGTCCACGCTCCTCTTCACCAGGCTCCAACTGCACTTCCACATATCTTTCTCCTGTCACACTTCTTCTATGGAAATTACATAGGCTTATGATGGAGGAATAAGGAAATAATGGGAAATTCTGATGAAAATCTCACAAGGTGGCTGCAATTATTTGAGGCAAGGAAGAGATGTGAAACGGGTAGAGTTTCACTGTTCTTATTCTTATCTTAGGAATGCAACCCAAACACCTCCGTTTATATGAAAAAAGGATGGTTATTTGGTTGGGTGACGGGCTATAGGTGGTGGATTAGTTGGCAAACTACCCAATAGCCCGTAATCTCAATGAATTCCTTGCAACTTTTGTGGGTATACGCGGGTTGTAATGGTGCATCTAGCATACTTAAGCGGGTTGTAGTGGTGCAACATGTGTGTGTACATGGGAAGTAGTGGTGCAAGGCACATATATCTTCAAAAATAATGTTTTTAAGAAGATCTGCTTAGTGATGGCTTGGAAAAAATAGCAAGTAAGAGGGCCAAATGCCAAGTATGATTGTATGGAGAAATTTAGGGTTATAACATATGCCCCCTAATGTGTGAGGTTAGAAGAGAATCTGACGGCCGAAAAACATTACAAATATTCACCAACGTATGAAGCAAGTGAGCCCGGGACCAAAATTCGGGAGGTGCCATCTACAAAAATAACAATTGTCTCACCGAGGTGGGCATACCCATGCTAGTGATGAAATAAATCATGCCTGCCAATCAAATACACTATAGGTCCATGTCATATAACTATATAAAGTGTAGCCACGAGCAATACACAGTGGATCTACATCTCAAAATCAAATATATGCACGTATAGTATCTGTTATCACTCTGTAAATTTCCTAGAGGTTGAAAAGAGGAAATACACAAAGGTAACCTTAACCAACCGCTTTTAAAGCTGGGATCTAGCCCTTCCAGCTTCAGAGAGGGATCTCTCTATATAATTTAGCTTTGTTTGAAT
>ML786844.1:149259-186139 GCA_009831015.1 Picea engelmannii
TTATTCACTAGTTCTAACCTAGGGGCTATCTGACCAAGATTAGACAGCATGATCAGATGCATTCACTAACCTATCAGCATTGAAAATTTAAAAGAACTTGGTCATGCTTGAAAGGTATGACCAAGTTGCTATTATTGCATGGGACCTTTGCTTCAATTCTTTTCAACCCTCTTTTCTTTTCTTTCTTTTTTCTTTTTTCTTTTTTCTTTTTTCTTTTTTCTTTTTCTTTTTCTTCTTCTTTTTTCACAAATTATTTGAAGAATGCAATATCATTTGTGAACCAAATCACCAGATACAGATAACATCCAAGTCATAAGATGATTCCCATAAATTATGGGGTGATAACAGTATCCATCTTCAAGAAGGCAATGATGCTTGATGGATGGAGATGAGGCCTTCAAAGCTCGAGCAACAACTTCAAGATTTTCAAACTTGGGTAGCAGTGTAATGTGAGTGTACAACTTCACTACCCAAAGGTCTTCGAAGTCTCATCAGGGAACAAAAAAGAGGATCTCGGTGATCAGGAAGAGAACTTCATTGATTTCGAGCAAGGACTTGATTGGACTTTCAGGATTGTCAGGCATGAGGTCAAGCGACAAACTATAGAAAGGCTGACTTAGGTTGGGTAAAACTTCTCTTGGAAAATAACATGACATATGATCAGACTCATGCAACATGACATTGACATAAGTTCATGATGCAGTAGGCAACACAAACTCTCCATGTGTTTGGAAGGATAACCAAATGGAGGAGGACACAACTCTATGTAGTGAGAACAACTTCCTAAGGTCATATTAAATCCCAAATCTTGACGAACAAATGGAAGGATGTGATTTTTCCAAGGGCGACTCATTGTGCTACCATAAAAAGAAAATATATTTCCCATCCTCTTTTTGGGGTATTTTTTATTTTTTTTGTCTTTTTAAATATTTTTAAAGAGCTTGAAAAAGAATAAAAGAATGTTGCATTGCAAAGGAGGAATGAGTGTCGCAAACATACTAGTTCCAAGCGTAAGGAACACACTAATTCTTATAGCAAGGAGACATGTGTAGGAAAAGGACACTTGGGGAAAATTCCTCCATGGGTCAAGGTGTCAAGTCGCAGAGGCAAAGTGCTACAAGGCTTGCATATAAGGCATGCTTCAAAGGTTTAGTTGAGAGCAACATGGAGCTGGCATTAGGCCAAAGACATAGATATGCAAATGCGATAAGCAAGACACGATGAAACCCCCTTCAATGTACTTTGAACGAGCCCAGAGAAGGTAATATCAACGGTTTTTTCACGTTTAGAGAGTCTGAAAAAACATAAAAGAAGACTTCGTTAGGGTACCTTTTTCGAAGGTAGTCTAGTCGGTTCGAAAAAGGGATAAAAAATCACCAAAAAGACTTCTATTCAGAACCATTTTAACAAGTGTGACATATAAAATATCACTCGACAATCTTCTCAATTTTAAGGAGTCTGAAAAGAGCTTAACTATGGACTCCATGTGGTGTGTTCTTCTGGACTAGTTTAATGAGTGTGAAGGAACAAGGTCACTCGACGATATTTTGAATTTTAAGGAGTATTAAAAGAGATTAACTATGGACTATGTAGAGTGTGTTCTTCTGGACCAATTAATGAGAATGAAGGAGCAAGGTCAATTGGCAATCTTTTCAATTTTAGGGAGTCTAAAAAGAGCTTAACTATGGACTCCGTAGGGGTTCCTTTTTCATAAATTTTAGTCCTTCAGGCCAAAAAAAGGGTTAAATTTATACTTGAGAATACTCTTCTAGAGAACCAAAGTTCCTAGAGTATACCTTTGTTCATACAATTGACCATTCGGAAAAAAAAAAAAGGGGTAAACTACCGCCAGACAGACGTGCCTTCAAATTTTAGTTTGGCAAGCATGAAGGACAATAAGATCGCTCGACAATATTTTCATGTTTAAAGAGTCTGAAAAGGGATTAAAAGAGGCCTTTTTTTGCCAGGAGTCCCTAGGGTGAGCCTGAGATTGATGACACATCAGACGTATGAGGCTCAATCTCTTAATAAGGACAAAACTAACAAGGACTCCCGAACCTAAAGTCATTAATGATGGCATGGATGCCAAAATGCAAGCAGGGTCTACCTAGGGCATCCATGTAAAGGTAGGATCTACCACTTTACCATGAAAATTATAAATCATCAATGATGATTCTGTACTGTAGCTCGGTGGGATCGATCCTATGGCAAAGTGAAAAATACAATGAGATGCAGAAAGTGGAGGTGGAGTCCTAACTTATATGCAAAAAGTTGGAAAAACGACTTTTACCAAAGGACCCTTAAAAGTGATCCATCTCCAAAAAATGTTTTCCAAACCAAAAGTGAGGTGTATCATAACATCCAATGAGAAACTCAAGAACCACACTAGATAATTTTCAAGCCAGAAAAAAATGACAAAAGGGTTCAAAAAAGTGGCAAAAAAGTCTATAAATAGAAGCTGACAACTCATTTTCACCGTTGCAAATTGAGAATTAAACAAAAAGCTAAAAGTACCCCTTTTCTAAAAGAGTTGATTCTGGGAGCTTCAGAGGACAAACTGAACTTCTGCTCAGACTAAGTAAGTAAAAATCAACCCCTCTTGCATTTCCATACTTCCTTTATGCATTTATTTTCATTTTGGGGGGGGCACGCCCTCCTAAAAAAAGGTGGCCCTACGTGTACGAGGGTTGTCCAAGGACAACCCACATATGCCTGCGGTCATAAAATAATCTACCCACGTGCATATGCGACTGTGTCCAAGACAACCCACGTACACCCTCAATAACATGGAAAAAATGAAAATACAAGAGCTAAATCCCTCCATGAACTTGTCATTTGACAGGATGTATGTCCATTGGAGAGAGAGGGAGCACAAAGACATTGATATTTTGTTCGAAGAGGACCCTGCTGCTGTCACTGGATTGAAACAACACAGGTTATGGAAGTTCTTCCGGTGCCCACTCATGAGGGAACAACCCAGGATGCTAAATGCCTTGATGGAATATTGGCACCCTGACTCAGAGGTGTTTATGATTAAGGGGCAGTCGTTGACTCCAATGAATGAGGACATTTAATTTCTAAATGGCCTCTCGAGGAGAGGGGAACCATTCATCTTACGTTCTTTTTCCACCGGGCCTCATAACATTTTTGAGATGATTAGACTACATTGCAAGGTCGGCACTGAGAAAGTAGGTTCTCAGGTGACAATAAACAAGATCACCAACCTATCACTTAAAGTGATAGTTTCACTTATTGGGCGGATCACTGGATCCGTGGCCTTACATCAGGCCTCCTGGGCGCACATGTATTGTGCAGTGCAGTGCTTAAATGTAGTAGTGTTGGACTGGAGCATGACCATGCTTGACTGCATGAAGAGACATCTTACAGAGTGTCGTGGGTGAAGTAACAAAAACTTTAGGTTTGGTAACATATTATGCTTGTTCTTCTTCGAGAGGGTACCCAACATGATTCCACAAGAGACAGTACGAGGGCATGCGGCCTCCTTTTCAGTAGTGTGCAGGTGGGAAGCATTGCTATCACGACAAGGGGGAGAGAGGACCATAGAGGCCTTCAATGATACCTTTTTTGACTGGTGGGCATGGAAGATTCCGGCTATAGAGGACTACCCCTATGCCATGATAAACTTTTCCATGGATTCGGATGTGCCCGTACCTCTTGGAGAGGAGCGAGGAGAGATACGTATGTTTTATTTTAAAGTTATTTTATTTTTAATTTATTTTTATATATATCATTTTGATGTGAATCCGAGTATCTGAAAACTATGTATCTGTTTATGTACAGATGTGGGACCAGTGTGTTCAATAGACTTCTCAAGGACCAGACAACATCCTCGACCATAGGCAGTACCTGATGCATCCATAGGACCAGTAGAAACAATAGCAACAGGGGAACCTACAGTCGGAGAGGCTGAGAGAGTTTTGATACGGGTGGAGAAGAACCTCACCACGCTCACTCATGCAGTCCCCATGGTCGAGATAGAGGATCTCCTGCCATCGATGCAGCCTCATGTAGTTGGGGTGCCACAGAGCTAGGTCCAACTCATATGGAATTTGGTGAACGTCGTTTTTCACTATAGGAGGGCCAAGAGGCCCTATGCTTAGCTTAGGATGGAACACTTACGTGTCAAGGGCACTCTTTGTATATTTTTGAGGGCGTAAGCCCCGTGATGTATACTGGATTTATATTTTTGAGGCGTTCTCACCCACCTATGTACTCTGAGACTTTTGATATATATATGTATGCTTATTTACATCCTTTTTATGTCTTATGGATCACATTTTTTACAAATGTATGTACATGTGTATGTGTTTGTTTCTTTTTATGTGTGTGCAATATGCCAATCTAATACTTGATTAGCTAGAGTATCTGTCATTTGATTTAAGTTCCTAGGAACATGGATATATGTAATGTAATCAAAGAAATTTTCTAAGAGACGTACCCTAGGGAACTGCTGGTGTAAAGTAGGATCATAGATGCGGTACACCCCATTTAACTGGGACACAACCAATTGTGCATCTAAGTATACCCGGAGGTGAGAGATACCATGCGACAAAGTGTCATGAAGCAACTCTATAATTTTTTTGTACTCATCGACATTGTTTGTGGTGTCACCTAGACAAATACCTCAAGAAGATAGCAACTGGCCCTTAGGCATGAAGATCACCCAAGATGCGGAAACAAGCCTCTGAGTGTGTCAGCTAGAGTCGTTCGCGAACCCAAAAAACATCTCTGATTCACTTGACATCTGCCACCGTGAAAAAGAAGACATAAATAATGACACGTCCATAAAAAAAAAGATAAAAAAACTAATTGTATAAGAACTATAAATATGTACAAGAATTCACCCAAGGCAACCCACCTACGAGTAATACTTCTTGAGGTAGAGCCCATTTCTAAGCTTTGCTAAAGTGTTTCCCTCAAAATCAACCAAAAGATAAGCACCCTTCTTTGGTACCTCCTTCATGATGAAAGGTCCAAACCACATGGGTTTGAACTTGCCTGCCCCCAGGGGATCCTTATCTTAGTCGTAGACCAAGACAAGGTCGCCTTTGGATAAAATCCAAGGATGAACGAACCGATCATACTGACACTTTACTCATTTCTTGTGAGCCTCATTGGCCAAGGTTGCATCACAACATTGCTCATCGAGCTGCTTGAGATATAATAAGCGTTCCTCAATCAGTGAAGTGTCTGGAAATAATGGTACTACCAAATTTAGAGATGGGATCTATCATTCTATTGGAAAGACTGCTTCCAACGCGTAAACGAGTTGAAAAGGTGAGAAACCGGTGGAAGTCTTTACTGACGTTCGGTAGGCCCACAATGTTGAGTACAACATAAAATTCCAATTTGAATTGGCAGAATTGATTGTTCGCTGCATAATAGTCTTGAGAGACTTATTCACAGCTTCCACCTGACCATTCTCTTGTGGATAGTAGGGTGAAGGGACCAACAATAATGATGGGAAACATGGGAGAAGGGTGTGACCTCATCTTCCAACAGAAGATCTGACAAGGGTGACACTTCTTGACCGATTCAATGCAATCTTTGATTAACATCGGCCAAAATTAACTGTATCGTAGAAATTTTTGGGTTGTTTCCAACCCAGACAAATGACCAGCACATGCTCCAGTGTGGTAGTCATTAAGAACGAGTTCCACTTTTTCATGAATGAGGCACAGGTGAATTATGCAATATACACCTTGATGATACAAAGTGTCATCGAGTATGAAATAGTTTTTTTCTTGATGGTGTATACGTCAACGCTCATCACAAGAAGCATAGGCAGGGCACTTCAAAGTCTAGAGATAGACTAGTATATCTCCATACCAGGGGTTCGAAGATGAAATCAGAAAAAGATCTCCTTTAATTGGTGATTCTTCGAGTGTATCATCACATAATTCGACCGGAAGTTCTGAGATAAGTTCCGTGAAGACCAGTGACTTTTTGGATTTCGCGGAAACAAAATCCAAGTCAAATTCCTGTAGGATAACAATCCATCTACTGATCTTTTCGTAGATGGTGCGTCATGTCAACACATAATGAAATGGATTTACAACGTCAATGACAGTGGTCTTACGAAGAAGAATATAATGACAGAACCACTGGACATCATGCACTGCTGCCAATGCAAGCTTCTCAACATGGGAGTAGTTGACTTTTGGTCAAACTAGGCCTCAACTCTGGTAATAAATCACATGATCTTCTAGTAGATCATCCTCTTGAACCAAGACCATACCTATGGTCGACTCTGCGGCGGCCAAGTACAATAAGAAATCTTTATTATAATTGGGAGGCCGGAGCAGAGGGGAAAATGTGAGGGGACGTTTCATTGCTTCAAAAGAGCATTGAGAGGCTTGATCCCAATGGAAAGGGAATCCCTTATTTAGTAAACACATGAACCCTTTAGTGATTTCGGCATAGTTTATCATAAAAAGCCGAAGAAAGTTCTCTTTACCCTTTAGGATTTGAAACCGAGGGACTATGCATGAGGGAGGCAACTGAACTATCACCTCAGCCTTCAGAGGATAGACCATGATCCCTATTGTTGAAACTATGAAACCTAGCAGATGACCCGATGTCACGCAAAAATTGCACTTGTTTGGATTCAAGCGAATCCGATAGTAGCGACATCACTCAAAGATTATTCAGATGTGCGCGGGATGATCAACTCTCTTACGATATCGTTATGCTAAATCATCGAGATAAGCCTTGAATATGTGTCTTAGGTCATGGAAAGCAAAAGACATGGCCTGCTGAAAAGTGGCTCCAACATTACTTAGGCCAAATGAAATATTTCGATCAGAAAATGTACCCCATGGAGAGATAAAAGTTGTTTTATGTTGGTCCTCGGGCTTAATCTATATTTGATTATATCTTGAAAAAACATCCATGAAAGAAAAGACCTCACATCCTACACACTCATCAAAAATCTAGTCAATGAATGGGGTGGGGAAATAATACTTTGGACAAGACTTTCTCAAATCATGGAATTCCATACATACTCGATTCGTTCCCTTATTTTTGTTGACCAGAACGGGATTTGACACCCATTGAGTCATCTAAACGAGGTAGATGAAACCGGATTTGAGCAATTTCTCTACTTCAACCTTAATAGTTTCCACTTTACGAGGATTAACTGGACGAAGCTTCTATCAGACCGGATTGGCATCAGGATAAGTCGTTATTTCATGTTCGACAATTATTGGATCAATGCTTGGAATTTCCTCGTAAGACCAGGAAAAAACATCACGAAATTCCTTAAATAAATCCGTATAGATTTGACTCTCCTCGGGGGAGCATTTCGCTTTGACGAAGACATTCTCCATGACGCTATGCATTATGGAGATGTTAATAGGTATCATTTCAGTGATTTTTTCCATATTACCCTCGACATAAACTTTGTCCATAGCCAGAGGATTAACAGGACAAGAGCTATCTCCAGTCATAATCAACACGAATTCTCCTACCTCTATTCTTCCTAACTCTGGGAGGAAATAAGATCTATGATGGAGATCATCCCAGGGTCTATCTATACCGGTTAATGCCTCTAAAATCACCTCGTTAAAGGGAAAGACCAAGTCTAAGGAATCATTAGTGGGGAGGGAACCTTGAGCCCAAATAGGCTCGAGAACTGGATCCAACTCCTGTGCAGGAGTCAGATCTGGGTCGACCGAATATTGCTAGAAAATAGAGTATGAAAATTCTACCGTGGAAAAGGGAATGTCCATGCCAAGATGCCTTGTCCCTTCCATCGAGTTCAATGGGGAAGGAAGAGTCAACATATCTGTAAAGTAGGTCGTACGGAATGACGACACTTGAAATATTTCAGCCCTAGGCTGGTCGGGGACAGTCGATATCATCTTGACATCGCTAGAAGGAGGTGGGTAATCAAAAGTACCCATCAAAGGTGGGCACAAACCAACCCCCACATTGACAACGTTGGGCTGAGGGTTATCAATCATCGGGACCATGGATTCCCCCAATGAAGGGTTAGGCCTGGAGAAGGACAACTGATCAATGGTTATGATTTGACCCTCATGTGGAAACAATAAGAGATGAAAAAATGTGGCAACCATTGCATGCATAACATAGGTCCAACTCCTTCCTAACAAGAGGTTGTAGTCGAGAGGTGCATTGACCACTTCAACTTCGATGCACACAGTCTTCCCTCCTAACTGCACAGGGAAAGAAGGGATGATTCCATATGGTATGAAAGAATGATCATTGAAAGTAGTAAGGAGAGTAGGTGACAAAGACAAAATGGGTTGGGCAATGGCCTTCCAACATGCCAACGACATTACGCATGTAGAGGCACCCT
This sequence comes from Picea engelmannii, assembly GCA_009831015.1. Classification (NCBI taxonomy): domain Eukaryota; kingdom Viridiplantae; phylum Streptophyta; class Pinopsida; order Pinales; family Pinaceae; genus Picea; species Picea engelmannii. The sequence goes on from ML786844.1 coordinate 157,601, forward strand.
CATCAACCACCGTGCAGAAAATGTTTCAAGTAAAATATTTCGTGGGGTGAGACACTACTATCTGAAACGCAGCGTGGTATGGGAGACAAGGTTTCAAGTCGTTCATATCAAGCATGATTGTTCCCGGATTATAGGTCTCAGCAGATCCTAAGGAAGCTAACAGGGCCTTTCTCTATGAAGGGTAGCTCTAGAGGACCTCCAAACAAGACTTCGTACAAGGGGTTTGTGAAAAATCCTCCACCATAGAGTAATTATGGGTGGCCCTTGCATTTGGATTATGCGAATATTTCTTGAACGCCCCTTTCGGGATGCATGTCATTGTTTCACCCTATTAGCTCTCTGTAATTTTTTTCCGGCTGAATAGACAAACGACAGAGGTAACTGTTTCAACCTACTTTAGAGTTGTGCACTACCCTGCTCAAATAAAAGAGGGCTCTCTCCTATCACTTGATGTCTATTTGGTAATCAGTGGCTAGATTTTGTTTGTTTTGGGATGTATTATAAAGTTGCTGAAGAAATGGGGGTGACATTTGGGATATGGAGTCAGAAATAAATAAAGTAGTTACAAATCATTGGAACTGTCAAGAGGAAAAAGGCTAAATGAGGAAATGAGTCTGAGTTTAAATTGAATTTTTCATGGAGAAAGAGGAAAAAGGAAAACACATAACTACATCAGAGCATATTAAAATGAATTCTGAATTAGTGAAGAAGAAATACACACAGTTTAGATTGCTAAACCGAGAGAATCATAAGATGAGTTCTGGGCCTTTAACTCTCCAATTTAAACAAAATAAAATGTAAATGAAATAAAGAACATAGGAAATACATACAATGAAAGAAAACATAACTCATATCACAACCAATTAGAATCTTTTCACAAACAGTCCAAAAATTGCTTCTGCATTGTATATTAAGTTAATCTCCGTGATTTTACAAAGTCTTCCTGCTTCGAGGGTAGGCCCCTCTTCCCTCATTATTTCTTTATCCTTGGAATGATATATATAGAAAATTTACATGTGGGATCTAAAATGACTCAACTTCCCCATAGTCTAAAGATAGATATTGGTTACAAAAGAGGAGTAACACATAACAATTGTTCTCCTACTTTATAGGGAGCGTTATAAACAAGACTGACATATCTAAGGATTTTTTATTGAATGCCATATGTCCAAAATTTTCTGAAACGTACTCAATTCAACCTGAGAACTTATTCCAGATTGGCAATTTCTTCCTTTAGAGTGCTCAACCAGACTGGTTGTTTTTCCCCAATGCTCTTGATCGCCTCAGCTCTTATTCCTGTCTTCTGTCGCTTGCTCTGCTTCCTCTTTACTTATCATTTGTATCACCCATCTGTGTGTCCATTGATGACTAAATATATCATTATGGGATTTAATTTGATCTCTTTGTCCACTTCTAGTTCTGTTGCAGGATCTATATGGAATTGTGTTGGCAATATCTGTGCAACCAACCTCTCTTTCTTATTCACTGATGACTTTGCCATATTGGTTGAAATACTGGTTCACTAGATGTTGTTTGATCGGCTTTGTCAATGTCTCCCAGTTTTGCAGAAAACACAATTTTTGTCTTCCTTAACTTCACAGAAATTAGGAAGTTGATCCAGTTTAAGATTACTGTACTTACGACTGAAGCATTGATTGACCAGAGCAGAATAACGCCATCCATATTTTGAAGAGTGATAGTCATTGAATTTTAATCATGATTTTTTGACAAGAGTACCTACAGGTACGTTGGTTTACCACATTTGGCCAATCTATTTTGAATGATGAGCCTTTGAGCTAGTTATCTGGAGGCACTTACCTAGCATTGCACGGACGTAAAGTACATGAACGAGTGGCATGAGGTGATTTGACCGATCGTCACATTTCCATACACGAATTGTTGATTTGACATATTCAAATGGAATTTGAACATGTGACATGGGGGCATGGTCAAGCAGTTTCGCACTTAACCTCTTTTCACCCCGATGTGCCTCTGAGGGTGCCACGCATCCATGGAATGAAACCGTGGTATTTTCCCTGACCCTCCCTTGAAAAACTATCCTCCATGCTACTTCATTGCTCGATATGCATCCTGTCCGTTGATCTAGAATGTTTCAATATATACGGTCCATCAGGCCCCTCCTTTTGTGCCTCTGCTATATTGTCCCTTTTCCGCTAGATGTAGCCCGGTCCTCGAAATCGCGCCATATCTCTACACTACTTTAGTCCCCCGCTAAATCTGAAACTTGGATCCTATCTGAAAATTATTATGGTGATAACACGCCCATCGTTTTCTCAATATGGAGAGGAACAAATGGGTTTACATCTTCTTTACCCTTTTCAGTAGTTTCTAGCATTTTGTAATCATGTGCCCTAGTTGCTATGAAAGCGTCACTTTTCATCATATAAACATTTTTGGCCGAGGTATTACTAGAATATGGAGGGGATCCCTAAATTCCCCCATCTGCACTCGTAGAGGTTTGAGTCAATTTTTCCCCATGTGGAAATGGGTTCGTTAACATAGTAGGTTGTTGTTGCGCCAATAAATTTTGGGCCTCCACAAGCCGAGGGAAAAGGTGAGTTGGATGGTCCTTTGTGCAAAGGTTACACAGATACTTCAACTTCCTTTTCTTTTTATTTCCCCTGCCAGCATTGTTGGTGGGTTTCTTATCCCCCTTACCCTTCTTGTTTCACTATTTTTTTTTTTTGTCTGGATGTTGGTTGACCTTCGGGTTTGTTGACTGCACACTATGTACATCTGACATTTGAGTAGGGGGAGAAACTGATCTAGAGGTTTGGTTGGTCGTTGTTTTCTGTATCGACAATTGCTGCAATTGATTCGACAACTCATCAATGGGATTTTCTTATGCTAAACCAACTATGCCATCGACATGTGGTCCATAATTGTGTCTAGCCTTGTCAAGGATAGACCGTGGAGCATATGGAAAAACTTCATAAAGTAAACCAGAATGAGAGTATATAAGTTCAATATGGTGTGCTCTCATTATCACCTCTTCCTCGGAAAACACTCCCGACATTGTGACATCCTTGGATAACTGAGTTACCAAAGACTTAAGTAACCACTCTAGCAGGAAAGCTAGTGGAACTGATTCTTGGATGTGATCCAATATATGATCAGCCTTTGTCTGCTTGAAGTTGGCCAATAATTTGGTGCCAACATCATATCTCACAGGTAGTTGGAAATTGTTGAGAAAAACCATTGCCAAATTGCTAAAGAAAGAGTATCTTGAGCACTCGAGCTCGATGTACCATTTCACGACACTCCCAATAAGAGTGCATTGAAATAGATGCCAACACACGAGAAAGTGTTGCTACCAAACATGCCGAACGAAGAGAACATCATTGAACCGACCAACATGGTGTAGGAATAAGGTCCTAGACTACTTGCTCCGAACAAGTTGTATGTTTGGCCCGACGAGTTGTTGGGGGACACCACTGAGCAAGGGGGCCGAAGGAGATATATGACCTCTGTCATAAAGGAAATATTTATAGGGGGCTGAGGTGCCCCCCATGGACCCTTGCAGAGGAGTGTTTGAGCTCCCCTCCCCCAAACCCATGGTCTGTAGGGTGGAGTAGGTGAGGACAAAGTTCATATCAAAGTCGGGCATCCCATATGAAATGGAGAACTCGTCGCACTCTATGCCAATGATGCAGTGATTGCCACCATATATGGAATCATACCACTTCCCAAAGTAGAGGCGGTCGACACCATTGTGGTCCAGACCGGTGAAGGTGGGTTAGGAGGTGGAACACCCCTAGTGGTGGCCTCCATAGAGGGAGTGTGAGGACTCCCTAACAAAGTAGAAGCATTTTCTTCCATCATTTCTTGCAAGACTATCTAACACTTGTGATGTTTTACCCTTAGAGGGGAAATATGTATCAAAATTGGCACCGACAAGTCAGTGATTGGAGGGTTATACAGACCGATAGCTTCCACTCCAAGGTAAGAAAAATTTGGTTCCTCCAGATACGAGTGTTATCCTCTCGGATATGGATCGGGCACAGTTTCCTGCAGATCAATCACCTCAAATGACCCTTGCTAGTCAAGTCTTCATCATAACGGTGGCGCTGGTGGCTCCAATGTAACCGGTGGCAGGCCCTGAAGCCTTCGTGACTAACAACGCTCTTCATATTCCACTATGTGAGAAAATCAATGACACAATAAGGATTTTTATAACGTTGAAGACCAGGCATAAACTAGAAAAGTTCGTATGAGACAAAGCAAGCAAACCACTAACTAGTTGGAAGAACAATTACGCCAGCCAACACTAGAGAAATTTACCAGTGCAAGTGCAACTTGAACATGGAAGCACCCTCCAAGTATACTTTGCAAAGCATGGCCCAATGTCTTCCCTAGGTACCGCAGTATACCCCCGTAGTAACCTGCGTAAGTCCCTAAAATAAAGGCAACTAGGTTTCCAGCTCGCAAACAGTCACTAGGAGGGTACAATCGACAATCGAGTGGACCGCAATAAGCAAGGTAACTAAGCCTGAAACCTACCAAGGGTATCGGAAGCAAGTGGTCTGGGAGACAACTAAGGATCCTAAACAGATTCAAGGTCCATGAATCTTCGTAGGCAAATGCAACCAACAATATCCCACGACAAGTCTTCAATATGCATTCCCCACTACGCTTGGTCCGGCTTTGGAGGGGTTATCTCCACTACGTTTCCACATTTGACCTCATGTTTAGCCCCTATGTTAGAGGGGGGTCCCAGATAAATTTCACGTTTACTAGACTTTTTTACACTCCCTAGCACTGACTCCAATGTTTGTTTGTAATCCTTGAAGAGTTTCCTCTCCAACCTAATTCAAGGCTCTAGCCTAGACTAGTTGATTGACCCTACAAGCATAAAGTCTAGTTGATTTTAAATTAACTTTAATTTTAAATGGCTTGTATTAATTCAAGGAAATGACAATGAAACTAGTGGTTTGTTTTGAGAGACAAAGAAGGAGAAACAAACGAAAGTGAAAGAAAAATTACTTCTATTTGAAAAATAACAATTTGCAACTAAATCTTTAACCAACTTTTCATAACTAATTTTTCTAAGATCTTTTAAAGAAAAACTTAAAACAAAATTTTGCTCAACTATGAGATACTTAATGTTCTAAGAAATCAGTAAAGAACTTACCAAAATAACTATTTTTCCTAACAAGAAAAATAATCAACCCAACTACTTAACCAAACTAAGAAATGAAAACTTTTTCTATCATTTTTTTATGCTTTGAACAAGAAACTTGAAATAAATTATTTTTCTTTTTCTTCAAAGCAAGCAAAAGGGGAAAAAAGTGAAAAATAAGACAAGACTGAGAACTGACCTCTGGCCCATTGCGGATCATAGGGAATCACTGAAGAAACCTAACGGGATAATAAAAAAGAATCGAATACTTTCATAAAACCCTTCCGAACTAAACACAAGAAATATTTGAAAAGATAACCAAACTGACATCAAACCCATGCTTCAATTGTAAAAATAGAGACATTGTACTTAATCAAGAAACCCTGAGAAGTCATAATTCAATCAGGGAAGAGGTTGACTTCACCTTCTTAAAGAAAAAATTTCTTGACACAGGCACGCAACTGGTGCTTAAGCAGCTTATGTATGTATGTGAGCTGTCTAAAAGCAGGGTGCATATGTACGTGCGAAGACCCACTATAGGTCGTGTACACCTGTGCAACTCCTCAAAAAAAGAAGACAAACAGGTAGACTGACAGGGAAGGGAGAACTGGTATGGCACCAACAGGTGACCATAATCCCTTAAAGACTCAACAAACTTAGAAAGAAACTCAAAAGGTAAAAACCAATCAAACACCCATAAAATCCACTAAAACCCTAGAGGCCTTCCCCAATATGGTCGCCAGTTATGTTATAGCGGGAAAACCCCCCTATGGACAACACTAGGGTTCAACATGTAGGAAGATCTAACTGTCTAAAAGTATCCTACCTTTCTAACTACCCCGAACATATCCCACATTCATATATGAAAGACAAAGTGGAAAGATCAGGTAACTTTACCTTTTACTCTGCATTTGGTGTCAATCCTCTCGCGTTTGATAGATCCACTGACTGCAAGCCTCCTCCCAAGGTTGGCATGCATTCACAAACAAAAAAATAGGAAACTACAAACATGCATCTCATATGTAAATCATGGGTTAGATGTTAGAATGAAACATAAATTGAATACAAACATTTGACACATCATATTTAGAGACAGGAAAAGTATTTATTTTATTGATATCACAATGTTTACTTACAACAAAGTTCGGCGACTGCTCCACAAACTTGGTTCGAGATCCTCTTCACCAAGATCCAAATGCACTTCCACGTATATTTATCCTCTCACACTTCTTCTAGGGAAATGGCATAGGCTTATGATGGAGGAAAAAGGAAAGAATGGGAAATTCTGGTGCAAATCTCACAAGGTGGCTGCAATTATTTAGGGCAAGGAGGGGATGCGAAATAGGAAGAGTTGCACTGTTCGTATGCTTCTCTTAGGAATGTGACCCGAACACCTCCTTCTATATGAAAAAAGGATGGTTATTTGGTTGGGTGATAGGCTATAGGCGGTGGATTAGTTAGGAAACTACCCAATACCCCATAATCTCAACAAATTCCTTGAAATTGTTTAATTTTTGCAACTTGTGTGGGTATACGTGGGATTTAATGGTTCAACTAGCATACGTATGGGGGCTGGAGTGGTGCAGCAGGTGTGTGTATGTGGGAAGTAGTGGTTCAGGGCACGTACATCTTCAAAAATAGTGTTTTTAAGAAGAGTTGCTCAGTGATGGCTTGGAAAAAATAGCAAGTAAGAGGGCCAAATGCCAGGTATGCTTGTATGGAGAAATTTAGGGTTATAACGCAAATGATTGCAAATTCCTTATTATTTAATTATATTTAATAATATAATAATAGGTGTGACCCCTTGTGTGACATATGTGATTATGACAGAGAAGCGACACTTACATTTCATGTGTTTATGCCTTGGTTGCAACACAAACTCTACAGTTTATTCGCTTTGAACCCTTGTCAAAATAATTATTTCAGGACAGAATGCGCAAGGTGACTAAACATGAAACAAGGTTATCAAAATGATGTTTCGAAAAAAGTGATTGTGCTACCTTTGAATGGAGAGGAATCTACACCCCAGTTCAATTTTTATATGTTATGTGGTGTATGGTTTAATTGGGTGATCACCTTGTCCCTTGCTACAAGTGTTGAATTGTAATTTTGGTTTTGATTTAATTACCACTAGAAAAGTTTTATTATATGTGAAATTGGAATAATGGCAAGGGTTGACACAATTGTAAAATAAGAACATTGGAAAACTATGGTATAATCGACTTGCATTAAGTTGATTTGGATGTTAAGTTGTATAGTGGGCCTACTCGTACTAGCCATTAATGAGAACATGAATGTAGAAGCAACATGCAGTAAATGCACATCACTCTAACTCACCTCGAGCCCGCCATCCTAGTCATTTTTTCAATTTATCTTGTTGGTTATTGTTGCTCCTCTTTGCTCGGTCATGGAGGAAGTATACATGCTGGTCATTTCTCCTTAGCAATTTTACACATGTATGGGGTTTTCTTTCTTTTCCTTCAAGACCATAATCTCTACTCTTTAAATGAACAGTTGGATCTTATTTTCTCAGGTTCTATGCATTTCTAAAGTTGTTATATGAATGAATTCAGACTATGTACTAGTTATTTGAAAGGTTTTGGTTCCTTGTGGTGGTTGTATTTGAACCATGGTTTTGAAAGAGGCGTGTTGTCTTTTGTTGTGCATAGTTGTTCGTGTTTTTGTTGTGGAAAAGAATAACGTTGGGACACTCTCAATCATGTCTCGCCTATAGTTTCCTGTTTTGGTTTGTATCCCATCTAACAAGAGTGTATCACTACTCCTTACTTGTGGGAACTATGTCTGTCATTTTAGTAGTTGGTTTTCATGGCTATTATGCTCGCACCTTGGTCACTACTCTGTGAGTATTAATGTGGATTTTTGTGAAGGATTAAACCTTCCATTCTCCTTCTAGCCAAACCCTCAGTTTGTTGGCCACTTGATTCTACCACCTTATTGTCCACTATTTTGTACTGAACCCTGTGCATTGGAAATTATCGTAAAATATGGCCAACCCAGAATTAAGGAAAGGCATTGTTCGTGGTCCTTTAGGTCAAGGGTTTGATTGACTGTTTGCATGGAAAAATGGGAAGAATGTTAACCCTACACATTTGTCTAATAATACAGTCTGTCTTGTGGCGATATTGGGGTGAGACAACATTGCAAAACATTGTTTAAGGGATACGAAATATTGTGTGTTCAATTTTGTATGAAAGGAATACCTATGTGGGTAAATTATATATGCGTCGAATAAGTTTTGTGATCCAGAATGAAAAGGATTTTAGGAGCATTGTTAATTGAAGTTTAAATTTTGAATTATGTTCTATGAAGATATATTTTTTGTGGCCACTTCGTGGAAACCTCTAGAAATTTTAATGTACTGGTCTAGATATCGTGGAATTAGAGTATGTCCATTCCTCGACTGTTGGTTGTGTTTATTTTGATGTTTGTTACAATGTTTCTCACTCCTCATCCATGTTGCGTGCAAGCTATGTTACTATTGTTGAATGTTTATTGAGAAAAAGGGTATGAAATGATTCCTATGCAATGCAAAGTTTAGATGCAAATGAACATCCTGAAGTGAAAATATCAGTTTTGGAATTTTGGAAACAAAGTGTTGAAATTCAATTTTGAAACAGTGGAAAAGTTTAAATTTTGATGATGGAAATGACATTGATTGTTATATTAAGAGAATAATATCCATGGGAGTCCTTTCCATTATACCATTTTTACACAAAATACACTCCCCTCATTATCCCAATTGCATTTTTTCACTCCGTGTTCTATTGTTACTCATTTTTAAGGAAACTTTTGTGTGGAAAAGAAAAGATGTTGTGTAAGTTAAGTGATGATTGGTATTTTGGGAGCTGCTTGTATACATAGTTTGATTATTTTATTGATTGCCGGAACAATATTCATTAATTTTCCCCCTCCACGATACCATTTTACTCAAAATACACTCCCTCCATACTCCCATTGACCGTATCAATTCCTTGTTCATGTGGAAATTAATAAATGTTTTTTTTATGGATGGATTGCATGCATCATGTAGTAAATAATAGAACCAACTATTGATTTATTTAAGGTAGAGTTTCATGTATGGGTTGCTAAGAACTTTTCATAACTGGTTAAATATTGCTACAAGATGAGTTTTTTCAGTAGGGATAGTAATGGTTGAAATAGAAGAGGCAGAGGTAATTGGCAGTGAGGCCATAAAAGGCCTCAGTTTTCTATTCATTTTGAGGTTGATCCACAAGAGTTGAACCAGTTGTTTCACGATGGGTTTTTTAATTTAGTTGGCCATGGTATATTGCATCCTCGACCTGATAGATACCCATTTCATCCTCCTCAAATTTTTCCTCGCATTCCCATTCCTCCACATGTGTCATTACATCCCGAATTCCCCACTAATGATGGTTGGAAAGAAATTGTCTAGCAACCTGTCTCTCAACACCGTGGTTGGCCCACTGTGTCATTGTCACTACCACCACCAATTAATCCCAATTTTCAAATTAATCTCGTTGTTTTGCTAGTAGAATCATCACACACTAGAAAAACATTAAAAACTGATATCCCGTAACTTGTGCAAGACAAAGGAAAAACAACAGTTTCCCCCTCTAGGCCATCCACAAAATCCTCTAAGTCTATGTATTCAAGCCTCCACCTAAAGGATTGCTTCTCTCATGTGATCAACGAAATACAACCCCATGGGTCTAACCAACCAAGGTCCACTCAAGGAATGTCAGTTGGAGATAGCAGTGAGAAGAGGAAATATGCCTCGCAAAGCAACAAATATGAATTTTAAAGTTTTTTTTTTATGATTTTCAGTGATGAAGACAATATTTGATAATTTTCAACTTTTGGGGACACCGAGCTTTATTTTGGATATTTTTGTGGATAAAATGGATATCTTTCTTTTTGGGATATGTCCTTAAATGTTTCTGATATTTAAATATTCGATTTAAATGATATCAATGGGAGATACAAGGGTGTTATATGATTCAAATGAAAAAAAAATGTATTTTATATTTTATGATTGGTAAAAGAATGATGGGAGTCACAAGGGGTCCCACCTATTTAGCAATTATTAACTAGACTCTTATTTATATATTATTATTAATTATTTCTCCCTAAACTAATTAGTTAAGTTAATTTGACTTAACTAAAGAAAGTAGTTGAACTACCTCAACGTATTGAGAAAGAATAAAGGATCAATGAGAAGAAGAGACAAGGGGAGAATAGAAGGAGAAAGAAAAGACTAAGGTTTTGTCTTTAGTTAAATGAGATATTTTCGGTTTTCATTCATTTATGAGTTTACTTGAAAGACTAATCCTCTTGTTGACAACATGGTCTTATTGAAGACAACAAGGTTCAAATTTGAATCATACTTTTCAGCTGCTTGTTTTGAAGGTGTTGATTCATCCTTGATAGTATGTGTATTTTTGTTAGTTTGTGAATTAATTTTCATGGCTGATAAAGGATACATTTTAGATTAAAATGGAAGCATTTTTGTGGCAAGCCGATCCAGATCATTACTTTTAGTTTTATTTTACTGTTGGAGTCTTTTTGTATGGTGCCCATCGGAGACCTCTAAATCTGACTTTGGTCGATACCCTTGCAGGGGCTTGTAAAGAGAAATAAACTTTTGTATCTCACATGAAATAAATCAGACTATTGTCCTGTCTCATACATGTGTTTTCATGACTTGGTTCCTCCTTTCTCTTTTGGCCTCCATGTTTACTTTATTGTAAAAGTTGTATACATTCTTGTAGCCTTGTATAAATTTTATTTTTACATTGCAACATATACAAATCATAAAATAATCCTTAATCCTTGTAATTAATACTTGCAGATTGAGTGAATTTTTTGAGGCTATAAACCCTGGGTGACATTCCCAACTATCTTGTCCTAGCGAGGAAAGATCTGAAAATGATTTAGTAAGGTTTTCCATACATTTTTCCTCAACATTTATTTGGTGACCATACTGGGGAGATCTTCCATATCTCTCTTGTTGATTGTATTCACGATTAGCTTTGAATCTTCTGGGTTTTTTTTTAGCACTCTTTGATTAATTTTTCTCATGACAGTACATTCTACAAGGCAGCCTAGTATTGAACATGGTATTAAATAACAAACTAGCATTGCCTTGACTTTATTCAATACTATCGTAGAAACTGTTAATACCTGGGATGAGCTTGAATGCTCTTGGGAAGTAGTTGAACAAGATATAAGTATCTTTGAATGTTGGGAAGCCATGCAAAGGCATCCTATAAACCAGCAGTAACCTCATTTTCCTTAGTCTTTGGTTTTCATTTCCATGTGCTCAAATCCTCACATTTCTAGAAGAAGAAGATGATTATCCCTTGAAGCTACTCCTATAATTGAAATATGAAGGAGGAAATCCATTTTGTTGACCCAAGAAAGAACTCTAAGGAGGAATTTGTCTAATTCTCCCAACTCCCCCTTTTCTCTTGTACCCATCAATTTCAAAATGGCATCTCTGGTTGGTGCTATTTGTGTTGGAGGTTCTCCATCATCCCAACCTCCGGCTTCATCGGTAATTGGTAGTCTATATAGTCATCATGTTCCTATACAATTGACTACCAATTTTTCTAAAGTTATAAAGAAGTATGAGCTTTTTTAGTTTGAGTAAGATGTTATGACCACCCCATGGCATGTATCTTCTCCCTTGAATCTAGCACCTACTACTCGTTCATTAGCCAAGTTCAAGGAGCATCTTCCTAAGTTGTCAGGGAATAATATGGTTTCTACAAATTAACACCTAGTGGCATTTTCTAATGCTTGTCATAATATCAGGGCTAACAATAATGATACATGCATGCGCTTATTTGTCAACTTCCTTGAAGGGAAAGTAGCAGCTAATTTATTTGATCTCCCTCTAAAGATCCTGTACACTTGGGAAGAGTTGGTTTATTGGTTCAATTCCACTTATGGACAATCCAAGAGCCTGATCAAATAGTTAAGGGAATGCAACAATATTTCTTAAAAAGATGGTGAGACTATTAAGTCCTTTAACCTCTGCTTCACCAAATTGTACAATCAAATCCCTGAACTAATCTGCCCCCAAAACCAAGACGCTTTCATGCATTACTATAATGTGCTTCCCTCTCCTTATCGTCATAGTCTTGAAGAAAAGGATTTTGACAATCTTGGCTCCTCTCTCCACACTTTCCTAGAGTATGAAGAGTAACTTGAAAAAATAGGTCTCCCTAAAGGAGACTCATTCAAACAAACATATATGTATACCCTCCTACAACTTGTATAATACATGAACAACCGAATGATAGCCTATGAAAAAAAAGGGGAATGTTCCCTCACTTACTCCTGGGGCATCTTCTTCATCCGCAACGCCTTTTAAGAATACAACTGAAAACAATTTTCATCCCAAGGCCATTATGTCTCGTAGTTGGTGTAACTTCTACGAAGAAAATCATGAAGAAAGTAATTTTGAAGTTAAGAAGAGCTCTAGAGATAAAATATTTGGCAAGAAGCCCGAAACCACTATCATTGTTCTAGATTGGGCAGAACCGAAAGACATTATGATCATAAATACTAGGAATAAATCTTATGCTCCTAAAGGGAAATGTGATCCTCCTCGTGATTCTTCTACTCCAACCTCATATTCACAAGGTACTAATGTAAAAACTGTCAAATTTTCCGAGAGTCAAGGAGTTTTTTCCACTCTTCCCTCTTCCAGGTATAACATCCTTAACCAATTGGCTAATATCAATGCCAATGTTACTCTTTTGGACATGGTTTCTATCCCTGAACAACAAAAGCATCTTAGGAATTTTATGGAAGGAAAATCTTCCACCATAGCCAATATTTTTGAAGAGGAAAAAGAAGAGGATCCCACTGTAAATAAGATAGGTGTGAATAATTTTAGACACCCTATAAAAAACCCTCCATTTTTCATTTCTGTAAAAATTATGGATAAGATAGCCCATTGTTTCCTAATTGATGGTGGTTCAGGCCCAAGCGTAATGTCAAAAATAATTATGGAAGAGCTAGGACTATCATGTATTAATGAAAATTCTATAAGAATGTTCTCCTATAACAATCAACAATAGGTGAAATCAAAGACATAACTTTAGTTCTATGTGCACGTCCCGAGATAAGGAAAACCCTTAGCATCCAAGTAATCAACATGTCGGTAAGAACCTGTTCTATTATCCTAGGAAGAGACTGGAAATCCCTAATAGGTGGATATATTTCACTTGATGGGACACACTTATCCATTCCCCAGAATGGAAATAATATCATAGTCCTAAGAGAAGTAAAAATTTCACCACACATAGAGAGTATTCCTCAAACGAATGTAAATTATCTTGAGGAAGACTTAGGGATGTACTCTATCTTTGTTGATGAGGGTGACACAACTTTAGAAAAAAATGATTTAGAATATGGTATGTGGCACATGCATTTCTATGGATCATGCTCAAATGAAGGTAATGGAGCTGGAATTATCTTGTACTCACCTATAGGTAAAATCCAAAATTTCTCTTATAGGTTAGAGTTTTCTTGCACGAACGATGTCATTGAGTTTGAAGCCTTACTGCTAGGCATAAAAAATGCTTATAACCTTGGTTGCGGCCACCTTACAGTTTTTGGTGACTCTGAACTTGTTGTGAACCTTGTGCATATAATCTATTCTCCTAGCAACAAGTTGATGAAATGCTATACCGAAGTTGTTTGGGTGCTTATCTCGAACCTGTTATCATTTAACATGACTCATGTTAAGACAGAACTTAATTCAATGGATGATAGGTTAGTTGTATTTGTGACATGCCATGCTCGACAAATTTTACCTCAAAGGCATGATTGTACTTTTCAATCTTTATATTGTCTTCACATTCCAGGTAATGTAGAATAATGGCAGGTTTTCCCTAATGATGACGACATTTGTGCTTTAATACAAAATGAACCATTTAATCCTAAGGAAATCATATCTATGGAAAATGACAAATTTCCAAAAGGCTTGAATCCTCTTGAGAGTTCATTTTCGTCGAGTGATGTGAGAAACAAAGAAACACGTAAGGAAGAGGAGTCGAAAAGGAAAGTGGTTGATACCATTTCCTTGAACCTTGGGACCTTTGAATCTCCAAATATGGTTAAACTGGGTGCCCAATGTTCCGACGAAGAAAAGGATAAATTCTCAGAACTATTACGTGAATTTCAAGATGTTTTTGCATGGTCATACGAGGATCTTCGTGGTTTTGATCTTGCTCTCATAAAACATGTTATTCCTATCAAGGAAGGGATAAAACCAGTTAGGAAAAAAACAAAGACCCATTAACCCCACACTTGAAGCTACTATTAGAAAGGACTTGGAAACACTTTTGTAAGCTGGTATAATATTTTCAGTAAAGTATTCTAAGTGGGTTTCAAATTTGGTTCCTTTTAGGAAAACAATTGGTCAGATTCGATTATGTGTCGATTTTCATGCATTGAATAGAGCTAGTGTAAAATATGATTTTCCTCTTCCTAATATGGAAATGATTTTGCAGCAGGTCACAGGGTCACAAATGATGTCCTTACTCGATGGTTTCTCTGGATATAATCAAATCAAGGTAAAAATGACTGATAGATACAAAACCACCTTTACTATATGCTAGGGAACATTTTCTTATGAACACATGTCTTTTGTCTTATCTAATGCAGGTTCCACCTTCTAAAGAGCTTGTTAGAAAAATAGGACCGCAGAGCAATAAAATAAAACAAATATGGAAACAAAACACAGAAGATACACAATACAATAGAGACACAGATTTACATGGTTCACCCAGTGTGGGATACATCCACCAGAGAAATTACCAGGTCCTTCCTTTATTATTATCCAACAAATGAAAGGATACAACCTATAGAAAAACCCGTTGTAACTTCCTCTTCTTTCTCTCACAGTCTCCTCTCTCATAATACAATACTCGCCATAATGCATAGCCGCAATACATTTCCCTCATAATAGAGGGTTTCCTTCTAGGGAAAAAAACCCTAACATAATTTCTACTGTTACATCTGCGGCCTTATAATGAACGGTCCAAATTTACAATAAAATTACAATATACATTTACAAGGAAGTGGGGGTACCCCCCCTCTACACTCCCCCACGTGGAAGAGTGTACAAACTTCTGGGGTGTAAAGTCTTCATGGGATATAAACATGGATGAAAGAAAGGACCTCTAAATATGGAAAATAATCAGGCTCCACAACCAATAATCTCCCACTTGGAGACTGATCTCAACAACTCCACTGTTGTTGTATATGCTGGAATCTGAACCTTCTTGGACCTATCAAATTTCTCATCTTCATCTTCATTCTTGAAGACTAATTGAAACTGAGAAGGAACTCAGTTTCTCTCTGTTTACCCCCTTTGTTAACATGTCTGTAGGATTCTGGCTAGTGTGTATATTTTCCAACTTCAAATGTCCATCTTCCAAGGAGGATCGTATGAAGTGGTACCTCAAATGTATATTCTTAGTCTTTGAATGGAAGGTTGATTTCTTTGCAAGATGAATTGCACTCTCACTGTCACAGTACAACCTGCTATTCTCCTGCTTCTTTCCCAATTCCTCCATAAACCTTTGTAACCAAATCATCTTTTTACTAGCCTCTGTAGCAGCAACATACTCAGCCTCTGTTGTTGAAAGTGAAACAACCTTTTTCAGTTTCGAAATCCAACTTATTGTTGTTCCAACTATAGTAAAAACATACCCTATGGTGCTCCTCCTGTTGTCTTTATCACTTGCCATATATGAATCAACATATCCCTGTAGAAAAGTGTTTGAACCTCCAAAACATAATGCATGAGTAGCAATACCTCTCAAATACCTGAGAATCCACTTTACTGCCTCCCAATGTTATTTACCTGGACTGTTCATATACCTTCTCACAACTCCCACTGCATGTGCAATATCTGGTCTTGTGCAAACCATTGCATACATCAAGCTGCCAATTGTTGATGAATAAGGGACCCTGGACATGTATTATATCTCCTCTTGTGTCTTGGGACACATTTCCTTAGTTAATTTGAAATGGTTGGCCAAAGGTGTACTAACTATTTTTTCATTCTGCATTCTAAACCTCTCCAACACCTTTTCTATGCACTCACCCTGAAACAATGTCAATTTGCGATTTTTTATGTCTCTTATTATTCTCATGTCAAGGATTTTCTTTGCAGCACACAAATCCTTCATCACAAATGAATTGGATAATTTCTTCTTCAACATATTTATATACTGCATATTAGACCCTGCAACAAGCATGCCATCTATATACAATAGGAAGATAATATAGCTTCCATTTTCTAGCCTTTTAAAATAAACACAGTGATCGGAATAACATCTACTATAACCCTATTCTGTCATAAACTTTTCAAAATTCAAATACCACTGCCTTGGAGCTTGCTTTAGGCCATACAAGCTCTTCTTCAACCTACATACCAAATTCTCCTTCCCTTTAACCTCATACCCCTGTGGCTGTTTCATATCAATCTCTTCCTCCAAATCACCATGGAGAAAAGTTGTTTTTACATCTAACTGTTCAAGATGAAAATCTTCTACTGCCACAAGACTTAAAATAGTCCTAATTGAAGCCATTTTAACAACAGGAAAAAATATTTCATCAAAATATATACCTTTATTTTGTGCAAACCCCTTTACAACAAGTCTAGCCTTGTACTTCTTTTCTCCTCCATCTTCTTCCTTCAACTTGTAAACACATTTATTCTGCAATGCTCTTTTTCCTGCAGGCAACTAAACCAAGTCCCAAGTCTGGTTATTTTCCAAGGAATCCATTTCCTCTTTCATGCCTTGCTCCCACTTCTTTTTGTTGTCTATATGCATTGCCTCTTCATAACATTCTGGTTCACCAAAATCAATCAACAATAAATAATACAATGAAGGACAGTATCATTCAGGGGATATACTTAACCTGGTAGATCTTCTAACAACACTTGCAGGTGTTTGAGGTACATGTTGCTCCTATTGTTGTACATTTTGATTTTCAGGTTCCTTTGGAATTTGTTTTTCAGTGATCTCATAAAAAATTGTATATTCTTGTTTTTCTTTTTCATGTTTCTTTCCCTGCAACTGATCTTTGTACATGACCTTCTCATTGAATATGACATCTCTACTCCTAATGATTTTGTTATTTTCATAATGCCATAATCAATAACCAAAATCATTAACACCGTATCCAATAAAGGTACACTTCTTGGATTTAGACTCAAGCTTTGTTTTATTTTCTTTATCAATATGGACAAATGCTTCACAACTGAAAGTTTTCAAAAAACAATAGTTTACCTTTTTTCCTGTCCATTCCTCCTCTGGAATTCTACCATCCAAAGACCTTGAAGGTCCTCTGTTTATTAAGTAAACAATAGTATCTACAACATCTGCCCAGAACTGTAAGGGAAAACCAACATGCAATCTCATACTCCTTGCACGCTCCATGATTTTCCTATTCATCCTTTATGACACACCATTTTCTTGTGGTGTTCTTGGAACTATCTTCTCTCTACGAATCTCATGGTATGAAAAATAATCATCAAACTCCTTGCTGCAATATTCACCTCCATTATCTGATTTGAGACACTTTAAACTTTTTCCTGTCTCATTCTCAACTAAAGATTTCCATTTCTTAAAAGTATCAAAAACATCAAATTTTTGTCGAATACAATAAACCCGAGTTTTTCTAGTTGCATCATCAATAAAAGTAACATAATAATGAGAGCCATCGAGAGATGATACCTAAGCTAGTCCCCATGCATCTGTATGAACAAGATCTAACCTTTCATTCTTCTTTTCTTTTACGACTCTAAGAAATCTAACTCTATTATGTTTTCCACAAACACAATGCTCACAGAAGTCCAAAACAATTTGTTTAATATCTAGCAGTAAATTTATTTTGTGAAGTATCTGCATACCCTTCTCACTCATGTGTCCTAGCCTATGATGACATAGTGTTGTATCCACTCTTGTAGAATCTAAAGAGATAGAAGAGTCGGTATTACCAGTGCATAAATACAATGTACCTACCTTCTCTCATTTTTCTATCACCAATGATCCTTTTATGACCTTCCATGTCTTATCTGTAAATATGGATACACAACCTTCACTTTCCAACTACCCTGTTGAAATCAGATTTTTTCTTAAATCTATAACATGTCTTACCTCTTTCAACAGTCATTGGTTTCCATTGTGTTTCTTTATTTTTACCTTTCCCATTCCAACAATTTTGCATGGTGCATCATTACCCAAATGAACCTGTCCAAAATCACCTTGAACATAATCTAGAAAATGTTTCCTATGGGGTGTGGCATGAAATGAAGCCCCTAAATTTACTACCCAAGACTCATAAATATTATCTATAGAAATAATCAAAGCATCTTGTAACACATCACCTGTTACATTTGCTTCCTAATTTCTCTCATGTTGTCCATCTCTTTTTTTCTTTGGAGCTTTGCAGTCTTTCTTCAGATGTCCTTTCTTCCCACAATTCAAGCACTCTATCTTTCCAAGTATGGATTTGGATCTTCCCTTCTTATAATTCCCGTGGTTCCCTGAGCCCTTTCCTCTATACTTTTGTCTTCCCTTGTTCTCCATGTTCAATGCATTACATGTTGTCTCACCTGTGCTTTTCCATCGCATTTCCTCCCTAAGGATAACACCAACAACATCATCAAATTTTAAAGTATTTGAACCAGAGACAGAGTTACTTATAGCCATGACCAAGCCATTCCAGCTTTCTAGCAATGAGCACAAGATTAGAAGATCCCTAACCTCATCATCAAAGTCCACTTTCACATAACTTAGTTGATTAGTAACCGTATTAAATTCATTTAAATGATCTACAACAGACCCACCTTCTCACATCTTCATATTAAATAATATCTTCATTAGAAATACCTTATTAGACGTCGAGGGTTTTTCATACAATTTAGCCAACACATCCATCAGATCCTCCATTGTCTTTTCTTTCGAAATATTGAAAGCCACCGATGCTACCAAGCTCAACCGCATCGTTCCTAGAGCCTTTTTGTCAAGAATATCCCATTCTTCGTCCTTCATGGTCGTCGACTTCTTTGCTACTCTGCCCAATGGTAGGAATAGATCCTTCTAATATAAATAATCTTCCATCTGTATCTTCCATAACTGGTATTTTTGGCCGTTAAATTTCTCGACCCTAAACTTTCCATCTTTCGACATTACTCCCACTCGAACCAATAACCCTCTTTTCCTATGAGTTACCTTTCCCTCCGATACCAGTTGTTAGAAAAATAGGACCGCGGAGAAATAAAATAAAACAAATGCGGAAAAAAAACACAGAATATACACAATACAATAGAGACACAAATTTACGTGGTTCACCCATTGTGGGCTATGTCCACCAGAGAAATTGGCAGGCCCTTCCTTTATTATTATCCAACAAATGAAGGGATACAACATACAACAAAACCTGTTGTAACTTCCTCTTCTTTCTCTCATAGTATCCTCTGTCATAATATAATACTCGCCATAATGCATGGCCACAATACATCTCCCTCATAACAGAGGGTTGCCTTCTAGGGAAAAAAAACCCTAACATAATTTCTACCATTAGATCTGCGACCTTATAATGAACGGTCCAGATTTACAATGAAATTACAATATACATTTACAATGAAGAGGGGGTACTCCCCCTCTGCACTCCCCTGCATGGAAGAGTGTACATACTTCTAGGGTGTAAAGTCTTCATGGGGTATAAACACAGCTGAAAGCAAGGACCTCTGAATCAGGAAGATAACCAGGCTCCACAACCAATAGACCTATGCAAATAGATTTTGACTATATGATCAGTAAGATTATCCAAGTATATCTTGATGATCTGACTGTCTATTCAAAAAATTGATTGGATCATTTTGGTCATCTCAGGAAAGTTCTCATGCGATGTAAAAAATTTGGCATTTCCTTAAATCCTTCTAAATCTATTTTTTGTGTCACCAAGGGCAAGATCCTTGGACATATTGTTTATGATTTAGGAATAAGCATAGATCTCGAAAGGATCGCTGCTATCCTAGACCTTCCTACCCCCACTTTCAAAAAGGAGGTTCAAGCCATCATGGGTATTATCAACTTTGTCTACAGGTTTGTTCCTGATTGCTTTAATGGTTAAACCGATTCATAATATTCTAAAGTAATATCGCTCATTTTCTTGGACATATTACGTCGAAAATGATTTCGTAAGGATTAAGAAGGCAATCATTTCCACACCAGTTCTGGCGAAACCTGACTTTGAGAAAGATTTTATTATATAAACTAATTTCACTAAGGAAGTAGTTTTTGCTATCCTCATACAATGTGGTGATAAGAATAACGAGAAAATTGTAGCTTACATGATCCAAAGTTTATCAGATGACGAATTCAAGTACTCTTATATTGAGAAACATCCCTTTTCTCTTGTTAAATCTATAAAGAAATTTCACCACTTAATCCTAGGAAAACAAACGCAGGTAAAAGTCCCTTTGCCTGCTGTCAATTTTTTTCGTTCACAAAATTATCTTTCAGGGAAGCTTTCACATTGGTTTTCCAAAATCCAGGAGCATGATTATCCATCATGACTTCGAAAACAATTAAGGGACAAGAATTATCCCTTCACTTATCTCAAAATGTTGAAGAAAGTGAAGAAATTGACAATCACGATAATACTCTTTCAACATTGTTTTATATTGAGAGTCAAACCCTTTCTATTGTTGAGCACCCCTGGTATAAAAATATCGTGTATTACTTGCAATATTAGAAATTCCTAGATGACTTAGATCCTTATCAAAGGAGAAGGATCCAACTTGAATCTTCTAGGTATATTATTTTAGGAGACTTTTTATTCAAGAAGTTTGTTGATGGTATATTACTTCGATGTGTGAATAATGATGAAGCACATAAATTGTTACAAGAAACTCATGGATCTTGATATTCTGTTATGCACGTTGGTGGCCATTTTTCTGCTAAATCTACTTCTTTTAAAATCATCATAAATGGTTATGACTGGCCTTCAATTTTTCAAGATTATTATAAGTTCGCAAGATCTTGTGACAAGTGCCAAAACTTCATTGGGAAAGAGCGTATTTATACTATTCCTTTTCAACCTGTTCTCTCGGATTTTTTGTTTTCTAAATGGGGCCTAGAATTTATTGGTCCTATTAATCCTCCATCTTCCATAGGGAAGATTTTCATTTTGACAGCCACTGATTACTTCACTAAGTGGAATGAAGTTGTCCCTCTTAGACATTCACAAGACGAACATGTAATTTATTTCCTGGAAAATAATATATTCTCCATATTTGGCATTCCTTTAGAGATTATTACAAACAATGGTCCCGCTTTCATTTCCGCTAAATTGACTCAATTTTTAGCTAAATTAGGCGTTAAACATTTCACCTCATCAACTTATTACCCTCAAGGAAATGGGAAAGCCGATTATACTAAAAAAAATCTTGTTAGGATCATAAAAAGTCTCATCGAAGATAAGCCTCGTCAATGGCACACCCTCCTCACTTATGCACTTTGGGCATATCGCACTACCACCAAGGTAAGCACAGGTTGCACCTCTTTACAACTTGTTTATGGTCAAGAGGCCATTCTTCCTATTGAGCTGGAACTATTCTCCCTACGGCTGATGCCACAAATCGAAGAATTAGATTCTTCTAATGTCCCTCAAAGGATAAATGCACTATTAACCTTAGAAGAATAAAGAATGTTTTCTTTGGAAAACATTAAGAGAAGATAATAAATTGTGAAGAAATATTTTAACAAACCCGCCAAAGCTATCAAATTTAAAGTAAATGAGAAATTCTTTCTTTGGGACTCAGCCCATGCTGATAGAGGAAGACATTCAAAGTTTTCAGAAATTATGGCTAGTTCCTTTCAAAATCGCTTTTGTCCTAGGCACAAACTCTTATCTTTTAAAATATTTGGAAGAGTGATTTTTTTCCTATAGTACAAATAGTTCCCACTTCAAACATTATGTGGAACCAACTTGATTGATAAACACCATGTGGAAATCACTGTTTTATATAGATTTTTGTTTCGTTGTTTTACTTGTCTTTCTTTAATTGATTGTTCAATTTATGTTGTTTCATTTTATGCTATTTTTTTTTTGTTTATCAGAAATAATTTTTTGATCAGTTTCGCCACAACAATGTCATTGTGTAACTATTGTTGATAAGAAAAAAAAAAGTTTACACAATTGTCACGATGTCTCCCTTTTAGACATTGCTAAAATTGGTTTTTGCTTCTAGTATTGATGTTAGATAGATGATTTGATTTTCTTCCCTATTCTCTACTATCCCTTTCTTCCCTCCACCCAGATATTCAAAAGAGCATATCAAAACATTTCTCGTTAAAACAAAGAAACACTTTTACTATGACTGATCGAATGTTATGCATACAGGACCAAACCCCCTCATACATACCACTAGTCATGAGTTATTCCCAAAGTCCCGGATCATTTTTTCCCTGAAGCCATCTTTTTCCCCCTGTTGCATAATCATTATGGTCAATAATTATTTGATCTATGTTCACCGATCCACGAAACTGGACATTCCGAGTTCTTAATCTAATGGAAATAGATTTCCGTATGGAGTCACCAATTTTTTGACACTCAAAAGTGCAACATAGGGTACCTTCTTGAAAATGATTGTAAACACCTTATTATTTAATTATATTTAATAATATACTAATAGGTGGGACCCCTTGTGTGACTTATGTGATTACGATGGAGAATCGATACTTACATTTCATGTGTTTATGCCTTGGTTGTGACAAAAAATATACAATTTATTTTCTTTGAACCATTGTCAAAATAATTATTGCAGGACGAAATGGGCAAGGTGACTAAACAATAAACAATGTTATCTAAATTATCTCTCGTAAAATGCGACTGTGATGCCTTTGAATGGATGAGGAATATATGCCCCAGTTCAATTTTTATATGTTATGTGCTGTATGGTTTAGTTGTGTGATCACCTTGGCCCTTGCTACACGTGTTGAATTGTAAGTTGGGTTGTGATTTAATTACAACTAGAAAAGTTTTATTATATGTGAAATGGGAATAATGGCAAGGGTTGGCGCAATTGTAAAATAGGAACATTGGAAAATTATGGTATAATCGGACTGTATTAAGTTGATTTGGATGTTAAGTTGTATAGTGGCCCTGCTCGTACTGGCCATTAATGAGAACATGAATGTACATGTGTCGTGCAATAAATGCACATCACTTTAACTCACCTTCAGCCTGCCACCCTAGTCATTTTTTCAATTTCTATTGTTGGTTGTTGTTGCTCTTCTTTGCTCAGTCGTGGAGGAAGTATAAAGGATGGTGGTTTCTCCTTAGAAATATTACACGGGTATGGGTTTTTCTTTCTTTTCCACCATGAACATTCGTTCTTCTCTTTAAGTAAACAATTAGCTCTTGTTTTGTCAGGGTCTGTGCATTTCCAAAGTTGTTATATGAATGGATTCAGACTGTGTAATAGTTAATTGCAAGGTTTTGGTTTCCTATGGTTGTTTTATTTGAACCATGGTTTTGAAAAGAGGCATAATGTATTTTGATGTGCATATTTGTTCACGGTTTTGTTGTGGAAAAGAATAACGTTGGGAAACTCTCAAGCCCGTCTCGCCTCTATTTTCTTGTTTTGGTTTCTTCCCCATTTAACAAGAGCGTATCACTGCTCCTTACCTATGGGCACTATGCCTGTCATTTTAGTGGTTGGTTTTCATGGCTATTATACTCATGCCCTGGTCACTACTCTGTGAGTATTAATGTGGATTTTTGTGAAGGATTAAACCTTCCATTCTCCAACTGGAAAAACCCTCAATTTGTTGGCCACTTTCTTCTAACACCTTACTATCCACTATTGTGTACTCAACCTTATGCATTGGAAATTATCGTAAAAGATAGCCAACCCAGAATTAAGGAAAGACATTGTTCATGCTCCTTTTGGTCATGGGTTTGATTGATTATTTGTTGTGCAAAATGAGAAGAATGTTAACCCTACTCATTTGTGTAATAATAAAGTCTTTCCTATGGATATATTGGGGTGATGACAACATTGCAAAACATTTTTAAAGGGATATGACATACTGTGTGTTCGATTTTGTATGAAAGGAATACCTTTGTGGGTAAAATATATATGCATCGAATAAGTTTTGTGATCCAGAATAAAAAGGATTTTAGTAGTGTTTTTAATTGAAGTTTCAATTTTGAATTATGTTATATGAACAGATCCTTTTTGTGGCCACTTTGTGGAACCCTGTGCAAATTTTAATGTACTGGTGTTGATATCGTGGAATCACAATTTGTCCATTCCTCAACTGTTGGTCATGTTTATTTTGATGATTGTTATGATGTTGCTCACTCCTAAGCCCTGTTGCGTGAAAGCTATGTTACTATTGTTGAATGTTTATTGAGGAAAAGGGTATGAAATGATTCATGTGCAATGCAAAATCTATATGTAAATGAACAACTTGAAGTGAAAATATCAGTTCTGGAATTTTGGAAATAGAGTGTTGAAATTCAATTTTGAAACACTGGAAAAGTTTGAATTTTGATGATGGAAATAACATTGATTGATACATTAAGAGAAAAATATCCATGGGAGTCCTTTCCATTATACCATTTTTACGCAAAATACACTCCCCTCATTATCCCAATTGCATTTTCTCACTCCATGTTCTATTGTTACTCATTTTTAAGGAAAAGCCTGTGTGGAAAAGAAAAGATGATGTGTAATTTAGGTGATTATTGGTATTTTGGGAGTTGGTTGTATACACAATTTGATTTTTTTATTCATTACCTGAACAATATTCATGAATTTTCCCCTCCATGATACCTTTTTATGCAAAATACACTCCCTCCATACTCCCATTAACCCTATTAATTCCATGTTCATGTGGAAATTAATGAATGTTTTTTTTTTATGGATGTATTGCATGCGTCATGTAGTAAATAATAGAGTCAACTCTTGACTTATTTAAGGTATATTTTCATGTATGGGTTGTTAATACCTTTTCATAACTGGTTAAATATTGCTACAAGATGAGTTTTTTCAGTAGGGGTAGTAATGGATGAAATAACAGAGGCAGAGGTAACTGACAGCGAAGCCATAGAAAGCCTTGGTTTCTATTCATTTCGATGTTGATCCACAAGAGTTGAACCAATTGTTTCAAGATGGGTTTTTAATTTTTTTGGCCATGGTATATTGCATCCTCGACCTGACAGACCCCCATTTCAGCCTCCTAAGAATTTTTTTGGCATTCTCATTCCTCCACATATGTCATTGTAGCTTGAAGTCCCTTTTAATGATGGTTGGAAAGAAATTTTCCACCAACCTATCTCTCACCACTGTGGTTGGCCCACTGTGTCATATGATTCAAAAAAAAATGATAAAAAAAAATGTTTTCTATTTGATGATTGGTAAAAGAATGATGGGAGTCACGATGGGTCTCACTTATTTAGTAATTATTAACTAGACCCTTATTTATATATTATTATTAATTGTTTCTCCCTAAACTAATTAGTTAAGTTAATTTAACTTAACTAAAGAAAGTAGTTGAACTACCTCAACTTATTGAGAAAGAATACAATATCAATGAGAAGAAGAGACAAGGGGAGAATAGAAGGAGAAAGACAAGACTGAGATTTTCTCTTTAGTTAAATGAGATAGTTTTAGTTTTCATTCATTTTTTATTTTACTTGAAATCATAATCCTCTTGTTGACAACAAGGTCTTATTGAAGGCAACAAGGTTCAAAACCGAATCATACTTTTCAGCCGCTTGTTTTGAAAGTGTTGATTCATCCTTGACAGTCTGTGTATTCTTGTATGTTTGTGAATTTATTTTCATGGTTGATAAAGGATATCTTGCAGAGTCAAATGGAAACATTTTTGTGGCAAGCTGATCCACATTATTAATTTCAGTTTTATTTTATTGTCGGAGTCTTTTTGTATGGTGCCCATCAAAGACCTCTAAATTTGACTTTGGTCCATACCCTCGTAGGGGTTTGTAAAGAGAAATACACTTTTTTATCTCAGAATGAAATAATTCATATTATTGTCATGTCTCATACATGTGTTTTCATGACTTGGTTCCTCCTCTTTTG
This sequence comes from Picea engelmannii, assembly GCA_009831015.1. NCBI lineage: Eukaryota > Viridiplantae > Streptophyta > Pinopsida > Pinales > Pinaceae > Picea > Picea engelmannii. The sequence goes on from ML786844.1 coordinate 183,895, forward strand.
GTCTCCATGTTCACTTTATTGTAAAAGTTGTATACATTTTTGTAGCGTTGTATAAATTTTATTTTTACATTGCAACATATACAAATCATAAAATCATTTTTAATCCTTGTAATTAATACTTGTGGATTGAGTGAATGTTTTGAGGCTATAAACCTCGGGTGACATTCCCAACTATCTTGTCCTAGCCAAGAAAGATCTAAAAATGATTGAGTAAGGTGCTCCATACCTTTTTCCTCAACATGGGCCATGCACTAAAACAAGACATTGAGGGAGAGGTGTGGCAGTGTTCCTGTCACATCCTACTAGCACTCTCGTCATGGCTCGAATGGTAGATTAATGATTACCTAGTTTGAGAGGTCCACGATGTCGTGAGGGGGGACTGAGAGAGTTGCTCACGAAGATTTCTAAGGAGCACGCAATAAGGTGAAGTCCTTATTCCTTAGAAGACCTTAGTTTCTCACAAGGTCGACCAAGTGCAGTATTGACTCCAAGGGTCGAAAAAACTTCCAAAACCAGTCAAAGGTGAGTAGAACCCTTGGAGCACAAAGGTGTGTCTTAAAGGGCACATCATATAATTAAAAACTTTATTCATTAAATTTAGGTGGCCTAGAAAACATTTAATTGATTAGACCTTGTTAGATTAAAATAATTAATTAATTAGTGAATTTATTAATTATAAAATACCAATAAAATTCTAAGCCTAATTCTAAGACTACGCGTAAGTCTAAGTTTATTTAGGGGACTAAATTAAATATTAAATAAATTAAAATAATAAAGATAAATTAATTTAAGGAAAAAGTGAGAAAAATATAAAGATTGGATAGAATGCACATGTGTGCATAAAAATATTAAAAGGGATTTTTAAAATAGAAAGAAATAAAATATGAGAGAATAGGTCTACACACATAAACGTATCTAGAGTCTAGCTACCACTAGTCTAAATAGAAGAAGACTCATAATCCAACTCTAACTAAGATCTAGTTAGGAAACACTCATTATATGAGAAATTGGGGAATAAAGGGACAACTGAGAGCAAAAATAGGAACACATTGGGGAATGTGAGGAAAAATGGATCTTTAAATAAAATAAAAAATGGTATTTACTTGTGCAACTTGGGGAGAGTGTGACAAGTGTGTGAGTGAATATTACTAATTAAATTAATTAAAAAGTTAATTATTTGTCCATGAGGACATGTGTCAATGAGGAAATTTATATAAAACAAATGGTGAAGAAGGAAAAAGGATCACACTTATTCTTGGTAAAGTTATGCCGCCAAAGTGGTTTTGACTGTGTTTTACTTGGGAGAGTGGAGAGATATTGTTTATTGGTTTCCTGTGTGTGTCCCCTTTGTGGCTTGGGGGATAAGGGGGAAGAAGAGTACCCCTAGCATTGAATGGGAGGTATCGATTAAGTCTATGTGATTAGAAAGTGGGAACAAAGAAGGAGCGAAAGGCATTGGACAATTTCCTCAACTATCCATCTTCAACGGTTCCGGTATTTTATTTTTGAAATTATAATTATAATGAGAGTAAATTGTAATTAGATATTAGGTGGGTAGTTGTCTTTTTATTTTACAAAATCATAATTTAGAAATTTTGTTGTTCTCTGCCAAATTAAATTACAGCTCCTCAATTTATAAATTTATATGGATGCATTCCATACATTTGCGTTTCTGAAGAAAAGAATTATATTTCACTTTAAATTCTAAATATGGAATTCGCCTCTAATCAACACATATTTTATATTTCTTGTGAAATTAAAATCTGTAATTCGCTTCCAAAGTAAATGGAAGGAACAATAATTTTTTGTACCTCTTGTGAATGCTGCCAATTTATTGCAACCCAGGAATATCTAAGTTCCTCTTTCGCTGCCAATTGAATATACAACCCAGAATTCGATTTCTTTAAGCATCATTTTTTTTGAATTTGATGTTGAGGTTGTTCGTTGTAATTATTGCCAAGAGAGTTTGCCCTTAATTGTTTAATTACGCTTCCAATCATTTTTACAACTCAAATTTATTTAAATTTGTTTTGCTCTGTGCTCATAATTAATCGAATGCTACATTTAAATTTTTACATGTTCAAACTGCTTACCCTTTTATGATTGTTATCACTGAAATTTCGTCAGCACATGGCGACAAGAACTCCACATCATCTGCACATAGCGACAAGAACTCTACATCAGCAAAACAGCAATGAAGTCATTCATGGCACTATTCACAGCATTCCAGAAGGGTCAAATACCA
>ML786844.1:186239-249623 GCA_009831015.1 Picea engelmannii
GATCATGTCTTAAAACCATTGGGAACTCCTTTGTCTCACGTTTGAAGTTTTGTTCATGGTTGTAATGTTATTTGTTTTTCAGTTCTTAGCTAGATTTTATTTCGTTTGGTTTTCTATTGCATGTTAACCCACTTTGATTCACAGCAAACCTGTTCTGCCCTGCTGAGCCCAACAGGGCATGCTAGTGCTCCCATTCTTGCACACCAGGCGACGATTCGAGCACGAACAATGATTACTGCCACATCAATTACCAGACCCTGTTTGAGAGAATCTACTATTCTGTGTCAATCTATTTCTTTTTGTAGTAAAAATTGGTGTGGGTTTTTGCAAAATTTTAGGCAAGACCAGATTGATAGATTTCCAAATCTTTGTGTTTTAGATGAAACTAAAAACTACTTTTATGGAGTCATGTAAGAGAACTCATCAAACCCGATCTACACATGATTGATTCCATGCAAAATTGCGAACACTGGTACATGAATTTCATTTTTTCTTTTAATTGATTCGATCCTAAATTTTTTTTATTTCCTTAGTCTCTATATTTAGTCGTTTGATTCTAGGAACGAAATTTTGTAATTACTATTAAGAAAATTGCACGAAAATTTGTAATTTGTTGATTGCTGTCAATAAATTATAATCTTGGAAACATAGGGTTTACTTGGTCTCCGAGATTGATTGAGTTCTGATGTTAATTATTCGTTGGTTGTTGAATACTTCAACCATGAATTTATATTTGGGTCAGGTTATATATTTTAGTTAAGATCAAAATTTTAAAATATTTAGGAGACATTGTAGCTTTATAACAAAAGAAATTTGTATTCCAAACAAACTGCAATATAGATCGTTGTAAAAAATAAATGAATTCTGTAACTAGAACATGTAAGATCGTTGTCTAGTCGATATCGGTCTAAGAATTTGAGATCATTGAGTAACTGTGAAAAATTGATGGTGTTCATAAATTTCATTGTGTGATCTCTGACTTGTAAAATCCTTTCGAATTTAATTGTTAGAGAATATGTGGTTTTTAAGTTGAATCACATTTTATATGTAAAATTCTTGGGATTCTACAAATAAACTGGAGATCCAGAAACTTAGCTCTTAAAGCAATCGCTGTAGACGTAGATTTTATTTCAATTTTTATTAGGCGATGCTAAGACTTTTACACTGCCAAATCAAATTGTATCTCCAATAATTGAAAAATATCATATCACTGCCAAATCAAATTGCAACTCCTCTAATTGAAAAATATTGTATCGCTTCCAAATCAAATTGGAACTCTTGTCATTTCAAATCAAATTGCAGCTCCTGTCATTTGAAACTTATTTGTTTCGCTACCAAATCAAATTACAACTCCTGTTATTTGAAAATTATTGATTAACTGCCAAATTATTTTACTAATTGGAATTTCGGAATTCTTTGAGTGCTGCCACATTTGAATCCTTATTTTTTATTTGTTTCGTTGCCTTAATTGATAATCTAGGATCAGAAAATTTAGTATTTCATATCTTCCCATTCTTGTAGAGTGAATTGGTATCTCCAATAATTTTGGGTATGCCAAGATGGAAATTGACTTAGAATGTGCATCGTTGCTTCTTAAAAGAAAATGTAAGAAACTATATCAAGTATGTATCAAGAAATTATCTACTAAGAGCTTAAATCACTTTAAATTGGGATTTTGGTTATATTAAAACTCTTTTTGTTAAGGGGTAATGATCATTTAGGGAGAATGATTGAAGGTTAATTAAAACTAATATTAATATGAGTGATAACCATTAGGAAAAATTTCAAGAGTTAAAGTGTCAATTTAATTTAGGATGTCTTGTTACTATAGCAAAGGAGATAATTTATATATGATGCTCTTGAGAACTCTAAAATTATCAACCTAAGGATACTTTTAAGAGTGTAACTAAGTTGGGGAGTATGTTGTTGAAAACTTAAGATTTGGTGCCTATGATTTTGACGACTTCATCAAGTGTTATACAATAACGATGCAATTGAATTAGGACAACTTATGTCAGATATAAGATAAGAGTTAATTGCAGAATTTCGATATGGAGGTTATGTACCCATGTTATGTATGCTTAATTGTGTCTATACTTTTGGATTTACGAATAAACTTTTACCAACTAAGAATTGTTCTTGACTTTTGTTCTAGAGCTAAATTGAATGAATTAAATAGAATTTGTGAGCCTAACTTGACATGAACTGATTATTTCATGTTAGGATTAGCAAGTGTATTATATGAAAAGTTTATTTCCTTTTGGCTAGAGAACTTAATGTGTGGATTCTCACATGCATGTTAAGTGAAATTATTGTTATGCTTCTTGATAAGTGTTATAAAATGTTCTTTCTTAGTACATGAAAATTTTCTTTAATGATTGTTAAATCATAGTAGATTATACTCTATATTTAAAGAATTTATGAAGGGTATTGTTGTTGTTTTAGTCACGAACTTTTGGAGTATGATTGTGGTTAAGGGAACTAGATATCTTCTTGTTATTTAGAACAATCGTCAGTCCTGAGACCTTAAATGGTCAAAATCAATCGGATGAAGCTTGGAATTGAGCGTTGATTATGTGTCTTGGAGGTCCTAACCTTGCAGGATAGGTTGGGCGAGTAACTATCTTATGTTATATTTATGTGATATGGTTGATCTTGAATAATAGTGATGTTGTATTCAGATTTTTGTTATGTGGTGATGTAATAAAATTGAATGTGTAACTTGATGTTGTTTAAAAAAAAAAAGTACCTCTACGGTGCTCACTTTTTTAATGTTGAAATGGGGGGGGTTGTTACACTTGCCTCAAAAGGAAGATCTTACACTCTTTATACAATCTTGGTATCCCAACTCTCACAATTAAAACACAATCCACAAAACTTTGGCAGCATAACATTACTAAGAATGAGTGATCTCCATTTCCCTTCTACACCATTTGTTTTATAGAAATTTCTTCACTGACACATGTCCTCATGCACAAATAATTAAATTTTTCGATTAAATTAATTATGATTATTCACCCACACACTTTTCACACTCTCCCCAAGTTGCACAAGTAATTACCATTTTTATTTTATTTAAAAATCCAATTTCCCTCACATTCCCCAATGTGTTCCTATTTTCGCTCTTAGTTGTCCCTTGTTCCCCAAATCCTCATTTAATGAGTGTCTCCTAATTAGATCTGAGTTAGAGCTGGATTAGGAGTCTTCTTCTAGTTAGACTAGTGGTATCTTGACTCAAGATACTATTCTAGGTAGCTTGACTCAACATACTATTCTATGTGTACATCTATTCTCTCATATTATTAATTCTTATATTTTTAAAATCCATTTTATTAATTTCATGCACACAAGTGCATTTTATCCAACATTTAAATTTTATTCCCCTTTTTCCTAGAGTTTGATTATATTCTCAAATCTTTTAACTTATGTCATAATTCATTTAGTTCTTTATTTAAATTTAGACTTAGAATTAGGCTTAGACTTAGGCTTAGAATGTTTTTAGGCTTTATAATTAATAATTTATTGTTTAATTAATTATTTTATTCTAACAAGGTCCAATCATTTCAATGTTTTCTAGGCCACCTAGATTTATTGACTCAAGTTTTAATTACGCAACTTGCCCTACAAGACGCACCTTTATGCTCCAAGGGTGCCACTCACCTTAGGATGGATTTGGAAGTTTTTCCAACCCTTGGAGTCAACACTTCACTCGTTCGACCTTGTGAGAAACTAAGGGATTATAAGGAAAAATGACTTCACTTTATTGTGCACCCTTTATAAATATTCATGAGCGAATGTCTAAGTCCACCCTCATGACATTGTGGACTTCTTGAACTAGGTAATCATTAACCTATAGGTCATACCATGGTGAGAGTGCTAGTAGGCTGTGATAGGTACATTGCCACACCTCTCCCTCAATGTTTGGTTTATGTGCATGGCCCCTTTACTCCTTATGTGAGTCGGATTAGCAAGCATTGTCAAGCCTGCATCCACTAACAAAAAAAATGTCAAAAATCCATATACATAAATCATATTGAAATCAATCATATATCACATGTGCGTAAAATGAAATAATCAAACAAATACAATCCACTCCCTGACTCAATCCAGAGTCGAAGGAAGTCCATTGATGACATCAATATCCATAACCTGTCATGTGTCTTGCACACTTAGGAAAACTCGTCAATAGCATCTTCCAATACATATACATCAAAATCACAATAAGTCATAATGCATCATCATCATCATCATCATCATGTATAATCCATAATCAAAATGAAATCATCATGTACCATAACTGTATCACTTGCACGCAAGTGTCCTCAAACAATAAGTCAATAAAGTGTGCTCAGTAGAACGAGATGTTACATAGACCCCCTCTTGTTTTAAACTTCGGCCCACAGTTTGTACAATATATAAATGTAAGTAAGCAAATGTATCAAACATAGATATACATATCTAATCTATCAAACAAGTAATGAAATTGCTGATGCATCTCATATGCATCCTCCTAGGTAGTCGGGTGTGGACTATATTTGTCCCACTGGACCTTGACCTAATCAACTATTTGACATTGTAGTTGTCAAATGAGATGGTCCACAATGCATATTGGATATTCCATGAGATAACCCTCATCTTACACCTGCAAAGAAATCATTTCAATAACATGTGACAGAGCATTAATATAATGTCGCAAAACAGATACATGAAATACATTTTGTGCATATGCCTCAAAGAATTAGGAAAGTATAGTCGATAAGCCATGGGTCCCTTTATTTACACAACCTTGAAAGGTCCCACATACCTAGGAGATAATTTATCACCCTTCCCAAACTTGATCAAAATATTGTGTGGTTTTACCCACAAGAAAAATATATCGCCAACATCATAATTGCGGTCAATGTGATGCACATCAGCATAATTCTTCTGTCAATAATACACTTATTTAATCCTCTATCTTATCGATTTCATTTTTTCTTCCATTTCTTGAATCTCTTCCGGTCCTATTAGTACCCTATCCTCAAGTCTATCCCATCTCAATGGTGTTTGACATGGTCTCCCTTAAAGAAACTCAAACAGTGCCATCATAATCGTACTTTGGTAATTGTTTTTGTATGCAAACTCTATCAGTGGCAATAAGTATTCCCAAAATTTATTTTGGTCCATTACATACATATGAAATATATCCTCCAAAATATGGTTCATTCTCTATGTTTTTCCATCTGTCTCAGGGTGATATGATGTACTAAAATTCAGTTGTTTTCCCAAGGCCTCTTGGAAACTAGTCCAAAACCGTCCTATAAACATCAATCCTCAATCATATATGATCCTTATTGATGTAAATGTGTTGAACCTGCACAAAATATATCTAGATAAATGATAATACACACATTTGCAGAGAGAATTGGAGAAGGAAGAAGAAGGAGAGAAAGAATGGAAGAATTCTCATTAACCATTTTCCACACTCAAAAGAGTGAATAATTTACAATAGATATAGGATACATTAGTAACTAATGAGACATAGTGGTGGTATAGAGTGATTTGGACATACACCAATAGTTACGAGAGTGAACCGCCACCTAGTCTAATCTCTCAGGTAGTTACGGGAGTGAACTGCCACCTAGTTGAGTTAACTAGTCAACTAGTCTTCAGTTAAGTAACTTAACAAAGAGTAGTGAGGAGTTAAATCAAGAAATAAAGCGTAATGCACCAATTTGGTGATGATCCCAAGGCAAGTGCACATTACTGATGATGATCCCAATGTTGCATGGTGACAAAACCAATGCAACATCTAAACTCAACTCAACTAGTCAAACTGAAGTGTCAATTGAAAGAGAATATTCTTCAGGTGAAATATTGTACCCTAAAATATAGGAGACTAGATGATGACTAATTATGACTAATAAACAAGGAATAACCTTAGGAAAAATAAATCCTAGGTGTGTGTGAAGTAACTCCAACACTTGGTACACTGTGTAATCTCACTATCTCACTGACAAATACTCTAGCTATGTCTAGAACCTGATATGTTGTATGCACTAGATTAAAGTGTGCAATCTTCATCAAAGTGTCAACTACCACAAAAATAAAATCATTTTTTTGAATCATTAGTGGCAATCCAACAATAAAATCTATCAAAATGACCTCCCATTTCGATCAGGAATAGTGTGTGGCTATAACAATCCTACTGGATGTCTATGTTTAGCCTTCACTTGCTGACATTTTAGATATCTCACCACGTAACTTACTATGTATGCATTGATTCCTTTCCAAAAGAATAGATGCTTAAGGTCTACCTTCATCTTCATGACTCTCGGATGAGTCATGTATACTACTCGATGAGCTTCACTAAGAATCAAACTTCTTAATTCGTTGTTAGGCGATACATAAAAAAATTTGTTATACCTCATCAATATGTTGTTGTCAAAACAATAACCTTCATATTTCGGTACCATCATTGTATCTTTTCCAATACTATTGTTAACATCCTTGTACAAATCATCGTCAATCTATAAGGATATAATATTTTCTCAAATATTCGTCTTAAGAGGTATTACTGAGAATATGTGTGGTATTCTACTCAATGCATCTGCTACTCTATTCATCATTCCTTTAATGGAAGAAATCTTGAAGTCATCATTCACTGAGTAATTCTGACCAATGCCTCTCTCGCACATTCAAGTCATTCTACATAAATATATGCTACAATCCACCATGATCTATCTTTAATTTGAATTTTCATCCAATAAGATAATGACTCCATACTCTCAAGGCATATACAATTGCTAATAACTCTAATTCATGTGTTTCATAGTTTTCCTCATGCCTTTTCAATTTCCTTGAAATGTGAGTGATCACTCGACCATCTTGCATCAAAAATCTTCCTAAACCTTCCTTGGATGCATCTATGCATACTAAGAATTCCTTGTCCATGTCATGGAATTTCAATATTGGTGTTGTCGTCGACAACTCTTTAATCTTTTGAAATGCTTCCATGCATTTTTCTATCCAAACAAACTTCTTGTTTTTTCTTTTTCAAATCCATAATTAGATTTTCTATCTTCAAAAAATATTGGACGAACCGTTGGTAATATATTTCTAAACCCATAAAGCTATGTAATTCTTTTATGTTTTTGGTGCTGACCATTCCATTATAACCTCTACTTTTGTTGGATCCACAATGATACCTTCACTAGATATGATATGTCCCAAGTAATGAATCTTCGATTGGTAAAAAAAACATTTCGATAGCTTCATGTACAATTTGTTTTCTCTAAGACACTGTAGAACCAATCTCAAGTGTTTATCATGCTCTTATTTTATCCGAGAATAAATCAGTATGTCATCAATAAATACTTGAAAAAGTGTTTCCAGGTATTTGTGGAATACCCCATACCCCAATCATCAAACTCATGAATACCCCTGGGGCGTTCATCAATCCAAATGGTAAGACGATGAACTCATAGTGTCAGAATCTGGTCTTGAATGCGGTATTAAGGATATATTCCTCTTTGATCTATAATTGATGATATCTTGATATCAGGTCAATATTCAAAAACACCATCGCTCCCTTCATCTAGTAAAAAAAATCATCTATTCTTGGCAACGGATACTGGTTCTTGATCGTCGCTTTGTTCAATTGACGATATTCAATACAAAGTCTTCACTATCCATCCTTATTTCTCACAAAATTAACTGGCGCACCCCAATGCAACACACTTGGACGTATAAGCCCCAAGTCCAACAATTCATTCAATTGCATTTTCAACTCCTATAATTCAGGTGTTGACATCCCATATGGAATTCTTGCTATCGGTTCACTTCCTGGTTTCAAGTCTATTGTAAACTCCAAGTCTCGCTCGAGCAGTAAACCTAGTAACTCTTCTGGAAACACGTTTGCAAATTATTATACTATAGGAAGGTTTTCTAATCCTTCATCCTCACTCTTTTTGTTTAGCACTAATATTGCATATATCTTTCATCCCTTTCACATACTCTTCTGTAGCTATAGGGAAGAAATAAACCTCAAGGACACTCCCTAGTTTCTTCCTACAATCACTCTATTTTGCCCCAAATCATATGTCAGACTTAACCATTTAATCTTACAGTTAAGTATTGCATCATGAGATTATATCCAGTATATACCAATCACTATGTCATAAGATCCTAAGATCGTGACATAAAGATCTACCTTCGTTACAAAATCTCCCAAGTTAATGCTACAATTTGTAACCTTTCCTCCAATTTTTTGTTTGGAACCGAATTCCATTTCTACATATCTGAACTCGTATTGCTCAACTTCATTTACCATAATTCTCTTTAGCACTGCACTAGAGATAAATCTCTCTGCAGTACCTGGATCTGTCAAAATACTAAAATTTTGATCGACGATTGTACCTGACATCTCAAGCACAGTGGACTGGTGCTCGACCTAATGGTTGTTCACTGTTTCATGAATCATGTGGGCCTTGCCCAAATATCCAATAGTAGTGGGTCCCGATGATCCAACCACTTTGGCCTTCTCAATCAGACAGTTTCCCTGGTAATGTGGCTCTCCACATGTCCAACATCCAGTCTTCAGTTTAGTGCATTTAGTCCCCAAAGTAGAAATTGTTGGTCTAACATTCTTTGATCCTGGTCTATTTTATTGAACAGGCCTAAACTATTTTTTTTGTTGTGGTCCTCTATAAGGAGTCCTCTACTGAGGAGTCTATCATATCACTGTCGAGAAAATAGGTCCTCTAGGCCTATCTCATTGCTCGGATGTCTGTTTGGCTAGTGTCTGATACTACTGCACTCTCAGTTTTGTCTATCCAGTAGGTCTAGAAGGATTCCTTCCATGACCCCCATTTTTCAGTTCTTACTCATCTATGAGGGCCTTCTGAACTACATCATGCAACATCTGAGGCTTTAGGATCCTCATATTCACATGAATGTTTAAGTTAAGGCCAAACACAAACTTGTTGACCTTTAACTTATTTGTGTTCATATGTGGAGCATACCTAAGTAGCTCCATGAACCTAGCCTCATACTACGACATTGTAGAACCACCATGTCGTAAGGTTTTAACCTCATTAAGCCGGCACTTAATGAATTCCTTGGACAAATACCTCTCCCAGAACCATTCCTCGAACAAGTCCCATGACATTTCTTCGACGACCATGTTTATTTAAGGTAGGAGTGTCTTCCAACCAAGTAGAGCACTCATTTTCAGTTGGAATACCTCAATGCATACCTTCATGTTGGAGGTGTAATCATGAAGTGAAAATCACATCGCCATGTTATCGAACCATGCCTTGACAACTAAGACATCTGTGGAACCCCAGATTTCTTGAGTTCTCTATGTATGCTACCACTACCAGTTGGAGCATATTGTGAACCCTCATTGGGAACTGACACTCTACCCTCATCTCGATCCATGAGGTTTATCAATTCCTTTGACATCCTCTGGAAGGATCTCATCATACCTACCGCATCTCCCACAACATCTTGCTCCTTCTCTGTAGTCTTATCTTATCCCTAGGGGTTAGACCCCTCTGGCGTGAATACTATCGGAGGTGTCATACCCCTTCCTCCAACACCATGTCGTCTACTTCCCCCATGTCCTCTAACCATTATCACCTACATGGAAAATTTCAAAATTAATTAGCAATATATTTTTAATCATTTAGTTAACATAGTGGAATGTATAATGGTCCAATGTCGTGGGGTTGAACCTGGCTCTGATACCATGTGTAACGACCCCTTTATTACGACGTCAATGTAGTGAGTACGCTAGAGGTAAAAAAAATATTGAACATCATTAGAACAAGTGTTACACAAAAATAACAAACACCAATATTTATACATTTTATTCTTTCCACATCATTACACAACAAGAATCATTTACAACATCATCATACTAAAATATTAGTCATATCACCTCTAGATAACAAGATGTCCATCCGCCCAACCTACCCTGGAAGGTTAGGACCTCCAAGACACATAATCAACTGCTCAAGTACATGATTCATTCGATTGATTTTGACCATTTAAGGTCTCAAGAACGGTGATTGTTCTGAGGAACATGGAAGTATCTATTCCCATAACCAAACTAATATAGACTCAAGACTAAATATAATGGTAAGGTGCTTAATCATAACACAATTTAACTCTTTCAATGACTCATTCTTCTACACATAAGTTTTCATTCCCTTAAGAATTACAAAAAACATCATTTATTTATCATCTAGAGAATGTTCCTTCTCTTTAAGAATACCGCAATATCTTATATTCAACATTTAAAAAAAATTCTTCTCTTAAGAATACAAGTAAATGAACAATTATTCATTATCTAGACAAATGTACCTTCTCTATAAAATACAAATAATTATTGTTCACTATCTATACAAAATTTACCTTCTCATTAAGAATACCACATATGATTTATATTCAACATTTAACAAATACAAATTCACCTTATCATTAAGAATGCCACAAATGATTTATAATCAACATTAAACAACTACAAATTCACCTTCTCATTTAGATTACTACATATGATGTATATTAAACAATAACAAGTTTCTTCCTTTAAAGAATACCAGTCAACCTTAATTATTCATTATATAGACAAGTGTAATAGAAGAATTGCATGGTAACTTATAATGATTGCATAAGAATTAATTATTCATTATATAGACAAGTGTAATAGAAGAATTGCATGGTAACTTATAATGATTGCATAAGAATCCTAATGACATTCTAATTAGGAATGTACATTATACTAGATTTCCTTAATTACTACCTCACATTATATTTATAAAATCATTCTAATATACGGATTATTTTGAAACGAGAAGGAGTCTACCTTCTCTAGTTGTAAGTATTAATCATCGTTAAACATAATTTTGTTAAGTCTTCACAATGGTGTTTATTAAGTACAAACAATATACGTCTAACAACCTTTGTAAAGCATCATGATATTGACATCTACACGGTGTCGATTCCCTTTGGTGGTTTAGCGAGCAAATCAGATAAAGAAATGTTAACTGATGTTCTCTTCTTATATATAAATTAGATTTTAACTTATAGTCAATATTACGCATTTCGGAACCAAATTATTTTCCTCAAACAAAACAAAGTTTTCTTAACAACGTTTTCTTAACAGAATCAAAGGTGATCTGAATTACTAGGATGAGAATTAGTTAATTCGATATTATAATAATAATAATAATAATCTATTTTTAAGGTCACGGCCAAGCACACCAAATTGGTGTATGAGACCCCTTTGTTTGTAGGACAAGGGACCCCCCTCTACCCAGTGATTTGACTGGTAAAGTCTACGAAGGTATACATACCCTACCCCCTCTGGATTTGAACCTATGATCTCTTAAGAGAAAACACATGTTCTTAATTGATGATAAGGTGGACTTAGCAAGTTAGTGACTAATACAACCACCCACATATGCGTAATCTCGAATGAACCTACTTAAATTGGAAAGGATCTATTAGTGATCTCGAGAGGTACAATTTTAATAATTAAGTCCAATAGAATCGAGTGTGATTGGGAGGAAGTAAAACGATATCAAGCACTATCACTTCCCACGCCAAAATTAACGAAGGGACTTTGATTCATTACGAAACCAACTAGGGTCTATACTGAAAAACAAATTTAAACAGAGACACTATCCAAACTAGGGAGAACAAGGATTTGGTACCTCATGTCCTTTTCGTTTAGTGACTATGAGGTTTTCCAACGGTGTAGGAGGATAATAGTATTAAATAATTTCTAATTACGAATTTAATACCACAACATTACAGTGTTAAATTTCCCAGAGACAAGTTATTAAACGATGATCGTGGTGACTTCAAGTTCAAGTTTGCAATGAATACAATGACTCTAGAATATCAAAACTTTGGAGGGTAAATTCATTTTGCAGTAACTCTAATCGCCAGTTGAATAGAAAACAATATCAAAGATATCTTAACGCCAAGGTGGGAATTATAGTTTCAACACTCATATATATAACTAACACAAAGATTTAATTAAATATGAAATGACCCCAATTTATAGCTATAGAGTCAACTTTTAAATTTTCTAGGGACCAACAATTTTTACAAGAAAAGGATCTACGATTTAAATCTTCATCGACCCAACAATTTCAAAATCAAATTTCCAGTTGCTTGGCTGCAACTATAAGATTTTCAACTTCTTGGAAAGAAAAATATTTTACCACGACCATCCATATTTCAATTCGGATTTAATAAATATTACAATTTCCATACATAATTTTAAAAACTTCCAAATTGAAAATGGTATTACAAGACCCAACGATTTTTAACTTTCAAAATGCAATAAACCTACAGGGCTATATGAACTTTTACTTTCGGAAATGCGATCTAAGTTTTACCCATCACACCAATTTCAAATTCGAGTTTGCACATAATTATTTCAGAGACCAAAAATATATAACTCGAATTCACAAGAATTGACTCCGAACAACACGAATCAAGTTCTGGTTGTAGTTTAAATTGCGGCAATAATATAAACTTGAAATTTCGGTGCACTCCATAGATCTACAACGAACACCCAAACTTTCTATTCAAAATTTGCGTAATAATATTGTAGCGACTATAAAAATTGATCTCTAGATTACATAATAACTCTTCAACAAATATACCCATTTAATTCATAGTTACAAATAGTTCATCAATGATTTACAACTCTAATTTACAATTTAATTTTACTACAATAAATTTTCAGAAATAAAATATTAGAACCAAGAAGACAGAGAGTTTACGATGTCCTTCAAAGACTTGCGCTCCTCCTGTTCTCCCGCTTGCTAATCACCAAACTTCACTGGTACCTCCTAGACAATGATCGGGGTATTGTTCTTCCCCCTTATCCCCCCGAGCCACAAAGGGGCCACACACAAGAAACCAAAAAACAATAGCTCCAAGGCTTGCCTCGCAAGGGAGAGATTCCACTCTTTCTACAAGCTTGATATTCCAACTCTCACAAGTAAAACAGAGTCCACAAACTTTTGGCAGCATAATATTACCAAGAATGAGTGAGCTCCATTTCCCTTATACACCATTTGTTTTATAGAAATTTCTTCACTGACACATGTCCTCATGCACAAATACTTAACTTTTTAGATTAAATTAATTATGATTATTCACCCACACACTTGTCACACTCTCCCCAAGTTGAACAAGAAATTACCAATTTTATTTTATTTTAAAAGCCAATTTCCCTCACATTCCCCAATGCATTCCTATTTTCTCTTTTAGTTGTCCATTTGTTCCCCAAATCCTCTTTTAATGAGTGTCTCATAACTAGATCTTAGTTAGAGTTGGATTAGGAGTCTTCTTATAGTTAGACTAGTGGTTGCTTGACTCAAGATCTTATTCTATGTATACACCTATTCTATCATATTATTAATTATTCTATTTTTAAAATCCATTTTATTAATTTCATGCGCACATGTGCATTTTATCCAACCTTTAAATTTTATTCCCCTTTTTCCTAGAGTTTGATTATATTCTGAAATATTTTAACTTATGTCATAATTCATTTAGTCCTTTATTTAAATTTAGACTTAGACTTAGTCTTTGACTTAGGATTAGACTTTTGTTAGGATTTATAATTAACAATTTATTGTTTTATTAATTATTTTATTCTAACAAGGTGCAATCATTTCAATGTTTTCTAGGCCACCTAGATTTATTGAATCAAGTTTTAATTACGCAACATTCCCTTCAAGACACACCTATTTGATCCAAGGGTGCCACTTGCCTTAGACTAGTTTTGGAAATTTGTTCGACCCTTGGAGTCAACACTCCACTCTATCTACCTTGCGAGAGACTAAGGGATTATAAGGAATAAGGACTTTGCCTTATTGAAGGCCTCTTAAAAATGTTTGTGATCGACTGCCTCAGTCCGCCGTCATGAAATTGTGGACCTTTTGAACTAGTTAATCGTTAATATACAACTCATACCACAATGAAAGTGCTAGTAGGCTGTGACAGGGATGTTGCCACACCTCTCCCTCAATGTTGGGTTTCTGTGCATGGGCCCTTTACTCCTTATGTGAGTTGGATTAACAAGCATCTTCAAGCCTGTTTCTAGTGAGAAAAACACTATAAAAATACATATACATAAATCATACTGAAATCAATCATATATCACATGTGCATAAAATGAAATACTCAAACAACTACAATCCACTCCCTAACTCAATCCAGAGTCCAAGGAAGTCCATTGATGTCATCAACATCCATAATTTGTCATATGTCCTGCACACTCAAGAAAACTCATCAATAGCATCTGCCAATACATATACAACAAAATCACAATAATTCACAATACATCATCATAAACATGTATAATCCATAATCAAAATGAAATCATCATGTACCATAACTGGATCACTTGCACGCAAGTGTCCTCAAAGAACAATTCAATAAAGTGTGCTCAGTAGAACGAGATGTTACAATTATTTGCATGAATGTTGTGGATATGCATATTCTAACTCAGAACCAACAATATGGACTACCTCTTGAATTATTGTCATCTAAATCCAGTGACAATCCACCCTTAAATAGTGGTCACTTGAAAATATTTTGACCTAAAAAATGGCATATTACAATACCTAATTATAGAAATATTTGTTCTCATTTATCTTCTACATATTTTTAAACCACTTAACAATCTCAGCTCAATGTTATGTCAATTTACCTCCATAAATAGTACTAGAATTACTCAATTATGAAGATCACATAAGACAAAATTTGATTAGGAAAATACACAACATTTGGATAACCCAAACACTTCATATATATTTAGAATATGAAGTACATGCACCTACCAATATCTTATCATGGCTTGTTACAAGTTAGGATTTTCAAACCCTAGCGAGGGAAACCATAAGATAACATTAGCAAATAGCTCTCTCCATTAGAGATCATCAACAAGCTATCATACAGAATGGTAAGTCCTATTTTGAACTGACATTTGTATCCCACAATCGTACAAGATCAACTCCCTCTATCTTCTTGATAACAAACACATTAGGAAGCACTAGGGTTTTCAAATTCCACAAAACCCTAACTTCATCTCTTACCAGAGCTACATGATAAAAGTCTTTCTTTTCTCCTCTAGGTATAAGTCCTAGTATTCCTAGTCTCCTTAGGACAAAACATTGACCCTTTTCTTTCCTTGACATTCCTTTGAGAATCCTAGTTGTTATTTTCTTAGTTGATTCAATCCATAATTTGACCATTTTCTAGGGTACACACATTATTTCCCTCTTTCTATGCATGAAAGATATAAAATCATTTTATTTATGTATAACCCTTCATAAATTCCAAAAATACTACTCAATGACTCATTAATGCACTCATGTTTGTTGAGGTTATGTAGTGGTTATATGCAAATTTTGTTAAACCCATCAATTACTAATAAAATATATTTAATCTTCCATGATGTCCACTAAACTTATTGATTTTGATCAATACAATGAGAGAGTTCACATGGAAAGTAGAGCTTAGAATGGGTATCATTTTGTCAGACATTTGGCTTAGGCTGATGGACAACTGGTATGTATTGTTGGTTGTCATTGATGTCAACCATTGGAGAGTGACATTGCATATTGATGTAAACCCTTGGAGAAAGTCTGGTAGCGAATTCTGGTAGTACAAAGGTTTGAGTAATGGACCCAAGGTTGTTTCATGTATAATGATTTGAGTTTTAATATATTTGAATTTAATAATATTATATATGGATAGTACATGTCATTCCATTTCCAGTGGTATGTGGAACATCGCATAACTCCTCACGGTTAGAGAGTTATGGCCATGAGAAGTTAGACAACCTGGGTTTAGGTAATGGACTCAAGTTTGTTTGATGGATAATGGTATGAGTTTTGATATATTTGTAGGAAAGCCTATTCTATATGGATAGTAAATGTAACTCCATTTTCAGTGGTATGTGGAACATCACATAACTCCTCATGGTTAGAGAGTTATGACCATGTGAAGTTGGAGAACCCTTATGAGTCATCTAGAAGCCCCAAAAGGTCAAAGTAGTCAAAGTTGTTTAAGAGATTTTAGAAGGTAAATAATAAAGTGAAATGATGAGTGTATTATAATTCAAAGTGAATACAAAATAAATTATTTAAATAATAAAGTTAATGGACAAATTAGAAGTAGGTTAACCCTAAAATAAGGAAAGTGGGTTAAGATGGTTAAAAGGTAACCCCTTGAGGAAGCTACATGAAAGTATAAATAAGAGGCAAGACTCTCTCATTTTAATCACACTTGAGCATATTGATTATCTACAAGTGACTGAGGTAACCAAAGGATATCTAAGCCGAATTTCAAAGGGAAGTTGAAGTAAAGAAGGCCGAAATTCAAGAGAGGATAAATTATTTTGATGATGTTTTTTAAGGTATGTTATTTACAGGTCATCTCACCATTTTCGTAATAAATTTTTTTCTAGAATGATTCAGACCGTGAAATTGGGAGGTCGTTGAGGAAACATATCCAATTAGTTGTGGTACCAATTTCATCTTGTGGGTCGTTGTATTTTTTGAGTTACACTCCGTGGAAAATAGGGTTTGTGGCTAGTCTTGAAACTAGTCTAAAACAAGTGTTTCGGGTAAAAATGTCACAACTTCTTCATAACAGATCCAAATTCAGGAAGACCAAATGTTTTGGTTAGAATATATTCTATAGTATTTTTTGTACAATGTTTATATCCATACAACAAATATTCTGTACAGGGTACGCTCTACAAGTTTTCTATCTAGAAAAGCCAGAATTCAACAAGGTATGTCAGTTTTGCTATAACTCCTTTTATGAGAGGTTCCAAGTAGTGACACCTCGATGAATTGAATAAAACACACTGAAGAAAAATATATACTATTTTCAGATCTTTATTCATTACAGGTACATAGTTATGATTATTTCAAGTTAGGGTTGTTGACTAATCCAAAACTAGTCATGTGAGACTAAAGTAAAGTTTGATGAAAATGCTAGTCTCTTGTTGTTAAAGTTAAGGAAGGTTTGTGAGTATCTGATCATATACACTAGGTCTAATATAGAGTTACAAATCAGATTTGGATGATGAAATTGATGAGGGCTCTTGGTTGAGGTACATGTTGGGTACATGGTTGAGACAAGTAGTTGATGACTTGGCACATACGTGAGGTGTATAGTTGATGATGTTGGTACATCTTGATGAGTCATAGTTGATGAGTAGTTGATACATGATTGGTACATACCCGATACATGGTTGGAGGCAATTGTTAGCAGTATTGTTGACACATGTTTTATGGATGATGTAGCATACTTGTATTAGTATATTATTAGAAGCACATATTGATCGTGGTGATGATTATGAGTTGTTGTGCTATGCTTGGTTGATGCACATCTTTGCGAGTTGTCTTGGTGACCGATCTTGAGGAGTAGATCTGATTTGGTTGATAATATTGATGAGACATGTTGTTGTGATAGGTTGTTTGGACAGGTTTTTGTGACACGTTATTCATACAGGTTTGGTGCATGGTTTATGCACGTATTCATGGTACAAGTTGAGGTATAGGTTGATGCATGGTTGATGAATTTGTTTATGGTGCAGGTTGATTACATGTTGTTTGGTATAGGTTGGTGCATGGTTGATGCACTTGTTTATGGTATAGGTTGATTACAGGTTGAGTTACATGTTGATCCATGGTTGATGCATGGTTCAAGTTATTGGTACATGTTGTTTGGTCCGGGTTGATTGGTACAATTTTACAATAGTATATCTCACATTTATAGTGTGATAGTGGTTCCATCATTCTACTTATACTTCAGGGTGGTTGGATAGGGAAAGGATAGGTGGTTTCCACCTTGTGGTTGTATCTGCATAACATAGGGGGTTGTAGACTCCTTCTGGTTGTAGCCAGAGAATTGGGGAGTGGGAGCTTGCCTCAGGTTGTAGCCTGAGAAACTAGGGGGTTGGAGCCTCCTTCCTTTCGTGGTTTTCTCTTGCTTTGGGTTTCTATGTAATACACTGGTGTACTATGTATGTGTGTGATTGCTCATTTTTTCATTTTTTATTTACTCTGAAACTATTGGATGATAATGCTACATTGATATAACACTTGCATTTTACGGTGAAAAACAATTAAATTTCTCTATTATTGATTCACCCCCCTCTCAGTAATACAACAATTGGAATCAGAGTTGGTTCCTTTAGGAAACCATTTAACCACTGGAAGGATATCATGGATTATTCTAAGAATGGAGTATCAATGTTTAATGGTCAGAATATCGGTTTTAAGTATGAGATGTGGAGCAGAAGGACGAAAGTATTTTTACAGGCACAGGGAAATTATATTTGGCTATCAGTTGTTATAGAATATGATAGTTCAAAAAGGGAAAATACTATAGCCAAGAAGGAATTGAAGAAGAATAACAAAATAGCAATGGATTTCATCTGGGAAGGATTACCTAATCCGGTAAGAGAAAAGGTTGTTAAATGTTCATCAACCAAAGAAATTTGGGATAATTTACATGACATATATTCTTCACCCATCACAGATTCAGAAAATTCCAAAGAATATGCAGATACAGATCAAGAAGAATTATGTTCACCATGTCAAACAAATTCAGAAGATGAAGAGTACATAATCACTAGAGGTATGTTGTTTTTCTTTAATTATGAAAAACATGGACATCTTGAAATAGAATGCCATGAAGGAAATGAGACAGAAAAACTAATTGAAAAGGAATATAATTATGAAACAGAATTGATTAGTGCTTTATATGAATTAAGAGAAGAAAACAAGTCACTCAAGAAAGAATTGATGAAACAAAAGGAAAGTGTTCACATTTTTTAAGAATCCCAATAGGTCATCGAGAACTTAAGAACTCATCTTGAAGAATCCAGAAAGATCGAAGAAAATCTTGAATATCAAAAGCAATATTTGAAGCCAACATAGAAGCACAGAAGGAAGAAGCAGAAATGAGAGAGAAGATATTGACAGATCATATTAAGGAAATAAATAACGATCTAAACCAGCTTGAGGTAGAGTTTGGTAAAGAAGAGAAAGGACTTGAAGAAGAAATAATCACATTAAAAATTCATCTTTAAGAATCGAAAATAAAAGAAGAAGTCATGAAGTCTCAGATAATGAAGAAATAAGAAGTTGAGAAGCTTGAAGAAGAAGTTGTCACATTGAGAAGTAAAATCATCCACATCAGTTATAGAGAATGAATGAAGAGAAGAACTGAAGGTTGCTAGAAAAGAAGAATGAATAAAATAGAAAGAGTTATGCAGAAGTACTCAAAGGAAGGAATCATGGTCAACCAAAATCTAAGAAAAATATTGAAGATACATCTTCAAGAAGACCATTCATGTTCAAGCCATAAAGAAGCTTCAATCATGATCATGATTAGTCAAAGAAGAAATTCAGAAGGAATACACGACAAAGAAGATCATTCACTCCCAGGTATGCAAATTTCTTTTATGGTCATTGTTTATATTGTACTAATTTTGGACATAAGGTTGCAGATTGCAGGGATTATAAAATAAATGTTCAAGAAAGAAGTGCATATGTGGTCCCACGTAACATTGAATGTTACAAATGTCATAATTATGGAAACATAGCTAGTCATTGTAGAAGCATGATCGATACTTCCATGAAAGAGAACACTGATATCAGATATAAGAAAGTATGTATAAGAAAACACGAAGAATAGGTGAACAAAGACCAGGTCCCATAGATCGCAAGATTGGCAATAAAATGAGATGAAGAAAATTATACAGAGAAAAAGAAAGATGTCAGATACAGAAAGGTTTGGAAAATAACTGAAAGAAAAGAAGGATAGGTAAATAAGGAACATGTTCAAGATATTGTAGTTTCAAGAATTATAGTGAAAAATGAATCCACATACATAAAGAAAGAAGTCAGAGATCAGAGAGATGATGAATCTACCAATGAAGATGATGATGAATACACATCAGAGTAGGAATTGTTCTGAGCCATCCGTCTTAGATACTCCCAAGTAATATGAATATTAGATAGAGGGAGTCTATGCAATAGTTGTAACGGACCAAAGAACCATCCTTTGAGCAGCTTGGAGAGTTTGAGAAGACAGATCCAGAGTAGTCATCTAGCAGAAGTACAATTTGATGGATTAATCAAGACTTCATGATAGTATGGTGATAAATGGGTCATCATTATGGACAATTGTGCAAGTAGAGTCTTGGACAGTATGTAGAAGAGAATGGATTCATAGATTGGTTCAAAGAGTGGTTCAGAGACAAAGGAACATTATCATAATGGATGATAATTACATAGGAAATGGCTCAAACAATGCTAATGGATTCCAAATTGACAGATATATTTTGGACATATGTTGCACATACAACAACTCACATTCAAAACAGAGTAATGATCATAAAAAAAAATGATAAAAATCCCTACAAACTATGGAAAGGAAGCGTATACAACAACCTCTACATCAAGGTAACTCAAGGTACCATTTTATTAATTGAAATTTATGTTGATGATATTGTTTTTGGAAGGACTAATGACAAGTTAAGCCATAAATTTGCAAAGGATATGCAGAATGAATTTGAGATGTCATTACTTGGAGAACTATCATTCTTTTTGGGTCTTCAGATATGTCAAAGAAACCAAGGAATTTGTATTTATGAAACTAAGTATATCAGAGAAATGCTAAATAGGTTCAGAC
This sequence comes from Picea engelmannii, assembly GCA_009831015.1. NCBI lineage: Eukaryota > Viridiplantae > Streptophyta > Pinopsida > Pinales > Pinaceae > Picea > Picea engelmannii. The sequence continues at coordinate 206,970 of ML786844.1, forward strand.
TAGAAGATTGCAAACCAATTTCAAGTTGAGAAAAGATGATGATTAAAAGTCTATAAACCAGAGGCAATACAAGTCAATGATTGGTAGCTTACTATATGTGACAACATATAGACCAGATGTAATTTAGGTAGTTGGACAGGTGGCACGATTTCGAGCAGCACCAAAGGAATCACATGTATTAGCATTAAAGAGGATTTTCAAATATCTCAAAGGAACATAAGAGTTTGGATTGTGGTATCGAAAAGGAAAGGATCTATCACTTATTGCATACACAGATTCATATTGGGCAGGTTGCATTGATGACCAACGAAGCACCAATGGAGAAACATTCTACTTGGGTGAGTGTTTAGTGTCTTGGCTAAGAAAGAAACAATCATCATTATCCTTATCTATAGATGAGGCAGAGTATATTGTAGTAGCAACATGTTGTACACATGTTCTATGGATGAAACAAACTTTGACAGATATACAAGTTGATTATGATGATCCCATTCCAATCTATTGTGATAATACAAGTTCCATCAGTATCTCAAAGAACCCAGTGATGCACTCCAAGATGAATAAAATTCCAATCAAGTATCACTTTATATGGGAACAGGCTGCAGAGACGAATATCAGAGTTGAATATGTGGGCACAAAAGAATAATCGGCAGACATATTTACAAAACTGCTTCCACGGGAATCCTTTGAGTATCTTTGCCAGAGACTAGCAGTAATTTCTACTCCAAAATGAATGCTTTTGATAGCTTATCTTATATGTCTTAGCTGTACATGAGGAAGAACCATAAATATGACATTTCAGGTCGGGAGATCAGTTTCAGGAAGAGTTCTGTTAGGGGGAGCATCCCTAGATGGAAAGATACCTTTTCCATTGACAAAGGGTGATAGATTTATTAGATGCAAAGGTAAATAGAGCATAGAGGCATGTTTCTAAGGGGAGCGATTGTCACAAGGGAAGAATGAGTGATATGACTTTAGAGTGACACCCTTTGTCAAAGGGGGAGATATTATTCATATGAAGGGAGAGAGAGTAATCAGAGGCTTATAAACACAAAGAAAAATGAAAGGCATGTAGACAGGGGGAGAAACCCCAAGGAGAGTTTAGTTAGGGGGAGCATCCACAAAGGGAGATACCATTTTCCATTGATGTCAAAGGGGGAGAGATAGAAACATTGATGAGGAGTATAAGCATGAATGTTATCATGACTAAGTGTTGCCATCAATGTTCATGTTGCCATCAATGCCAAAGGGTGAGATTGTCAGATATTTATCTTAGGTTGATGGACAGTTGGTATAGATTATTGGTTTTTATTGATGTCAACCATTGGAGAGTGATATTGTAGATTGATTTCAACCCTTAGTGTTTGATTTCAACCCTTGGAGAAAGTTCGATAGAGAATTCTGGTAGCACAAAGGTTTGGGTAATGGACCCAAGGTTATTTCATGTATAATGGTATGAGTTTTAATATATTTTAAGGTAAGGCTATTCTAGATGGATATTACGTGTCATTCCATTTCTGATGGTATGTGAAATTCCACATATCTCCTCACGGTTAGAGAGGTATGGCCATGAGAAGTTGGAGAACCCAGGTTTGGGTAATGGACCCAAGTTTGTTTAATGGATAATCGTATGAGTTTTGATATATTTGCAGGAAAGAATATTCTAGATGGATAGTACATGTCATTCCATTTCCAGTCGTAGGTGGAACATCCCATAACTCCTCGCGTTTAGAGAGTTATGGCCATGTGAAGTTGGAGAACCTTCATGAGTCATCTAGAAGCCCCAAAAGGTCAAAGTAGTCAAAGTGGTTTAAGAGAATTTAGAAGGTAAATAATAAAGTGAAGTGATGAGTGTACTGTTAACACTCTGTAAATTTTGTTTGGCAAAATAGACAAACAACAGAGGTAACTTTTTCAACCAGCTTTAGAGCTAAGGCACCAGCCTGCTCAACTCAGAGAGGGCTCTCTTGTGTCACTTGATATATCTATGGAAATCGGTGGCTAGATTTTGTTTGTTTTGGGGATTTTTAATAAAGTTGTTGGAAAAAAAAGGAGGAACACTATGGGCTATGGAGTCAAAATTCTAAAAGTGAATGGAAACAATGCATCGACTGATAGAACTCTCCAGAGGACAAAGGCTAAATAAGGCGATGAATCTGAGTTATTCTTGAAATAAAAAGATGTGTAGGAAGATAAAGAAGACAAATAACTGCATCAAAGCATTGCTGAAATGAATTCTGAATAAGCTAAGAAGACAATCAGATAGTTTAAATTGATTAAGCCAAGAGCGTCATAGGACGAATTCCGGGCCTTTAAATTCTCCAATTTAAATAGAAGAAAATGTAAATGAAATGACAGGCTACAGGAAATATGTACGATGAAAGGAAACAAAGATCATATCACCACCCATTAGAATATTTTCATAGAGACTTCAAAACCTTATGCATTTGTATTCAATTCAAATTCAGAAAACTATACAACCAAAAAGGTGCTCTTGCACTTCTGCCAACATTAACTAATTCAATCCTCGTAGTACTTATACAGTTTGATAAAAAATGACTGAAACTAAAACGTTTCATCTTCTATAACAGTTTCAGATGTCAGTTTTGGTATACGAAACGACTTACAATCATTAGCAAAAAAGAAACATTTCACCATCATGAATAATCTCTTTGACCGCCTCGATGCTTTCGCTACATTTGGCCTGCTATGTACTTCTGTTAGATCCTGTAAGATGAGTGACAACTGGAGATCATATATTGGTTCCGGGGACGTGGCATTTTGTCTTTCCCAACCACACAAGTTCCTTCCATTGTGCATCAGAGGGGATTTCATAGTCCATCATTTCTTTAATCAAAATTTCTAGGTCGATGCACGTTGCGTAGGACATGATTGGCACACTAAATTTCATTGTTTTGAATTTGTTCAGAGTTTTGAAATCAATAACTAAATGTTCTACCAAGCTAGGGCCTTTTAGACTTTCTTCCATATCTTCAAACATGGAATGGTCCATCTTGCATTGCATGAGAAGAGTGTGATAATCTTCCTGCTTGTATAATGAGCCTTTACCATCCCAGAATGAGGGGAGGCCTTTAGAAAACAATTGTTCAAAGGAGTCTTTAAACTCCTATATGATAAGGTCCATTTGCACAACTTTATTTTGAACTGATCTGAGTAGGTTGTGTTTGGCAATGATTCTCCTGGCTGAAATGATTAAAGTGGTCCTGTATTTCACACCAATGGTCTAAAGATCAGTAGTTGGTATGGAATTTAATAAGTCGATGGCATTTTGGGCCCATTCCGAGGGCTTCTTCACTAGCACTTCATTTAAAACAGTGCATTTGTTCTGAGTTGTAGCTTCCATGTTGTCTTTGTCGTTGATAAAGTTCAGATAACTTCTGAATTTAGGAACCTCCACAGCAATCACGTCCCAAATCACATGTTTGGCTCCCTGTAGTAGTGTTTTACCCTTCAATCTGGTTTTTATCTTGTTCACTCTTTCCTGCAGGTCTTGGTTCTCTATGTGGAGTTGAGCTAATTTCTCACCCTTCACCTTCACCTCTTGTTTCAACTTTTCTAAATTTTCTTTTAGATTCTTGATCTCGCTTGTTTTCAAACTTATCTGGGACATAGCCTGAACTAACCCCTCAGCATTTGATCCAGCCTTTGCATTAGTAGGTACGATAATGTCCATATCTAATGTTGTCACATGCATCTGTGACCAACTTTCTTTCTCCTTCTCCAATTGCAACACTTTAGCCTTGTAGTCTAGAGCCTCTTGTCTGAAGGTTTCATTTTCCTTCTATAAAGAAGTTAACTCTGTTTTCTGTGGATGGTCTGTAGGTGACATCTTCAATCCTTTCTTCAAACTTTGGATCATTTTATCCTTTTCGTCCAGAGAGGCTCTCACCCCGTGTGGACCTTTAGACTCTAATCCTTTTACCTGCATCCTCCAAGCTTTTTTGGACACCTTTTCTTGTTTCAGTTGTCCATCCAATTTAAATACATGTGTTGTCAACCTTGCAACCTTCAGAGCTAAGTTTAGGTAATCATCGTACAACATATCACTGACATTTTTGTGGAATTTGACTTTGTCAGGAGCGTTGATGTTCTCATAGTGTACCTTGAACTCGGATACCTTATCATTATCGGCCACTGCAATGTTGAATGTCTTCTTCTCGACATCTCTAACTGAGAGTAGGTGAGATTTGCACTGAGATGTCCCTTCTACTTCGGGCAAAATCTCCTTTATATCACTATTGGCTAGACTCCCTTTCACGACATATTGATGTAGCAAGTCTTCCTTAGATTGATAAACCATTTTGGGATTTTGGCCAAATACGTGCTTCCTGTTGTTGAAGACCTTCACGCTGTCTTCGTTTTGTGGTTCATTTTTAGGATTGATCTCTTTGTTATGGATATTAGTATCTACCATCTCCATGCACGTATTTTCTTTATGTTCTTATTCTTCCAAGTCAATAATTGGAGAAGGTGATGTGGCTCTCATTTTCTTGAGGGTGTCTTGTTGGCTGCTAGCCCCTAGGGCTTCTGAACTACTTCTCTTATTGAAGATGCTCATTTTAGGAGACTTGATAATCAACCTGGGTGAGGGTTTTTGTGCTGAGATTTGCTGGGAAGTAATCTATGTTTGCTTTTCTTGATCATACAACGTGATGACCTCCATTTATGTACAGGTCTCTAGATTGGCCAATTTATCTAGTTCTTCAATGTTCTCATGTTCATAGGGGCCTTGTCTTCTCGCCAATCTCCTCTTTGATATAACCTGATGTGGATCATATCTTCTTCCTTGCAATTGTGTGAACCCAAATTCATTTAGTTTAGATTGGATTTTAGGCAAACAAGACTTGCTCTTCACCACAAAAGGACCCACCATGAATGGGAATTTCAGATTTGAAGCCTTATGAGCCTAGAGGAAGTGTTTAGTCTATGAGATGATCCTTTGCCTTATAAATTCCAAAGAAAATATCCTGGGAGTTAGGAAAACTGGTAAAAGGTGAGGTCCTTACTGGCATTTGTATACCCAAATCATGGTGGACTGAGTGAAAAACATCCAGTCTCCCATCATATTCTTTGGATTCAGTTACAACGAACTCTTTATCTCTTCCAAGACTCTTGGAAAATATGAACCAAAAATGAGACTGTATATTCTGGACATGATTTTGTTGATGAATATGAGCATGGTGATATTTTTACACTTGGTTAAAATAAATGTAGCTTCAGGAAGCTCGGTATTGTTAGGTCCCATAAACATTATCAACAGATGAGAATAGTATCTGAAATGTCTTAACAAACTGAAATTAACCAGCTGTTGATGTATATTCTCTGCAATAAATTCATTGAAACTAACACGGATTGAATGCCCAGACATGAAAAAAATTAATAGGGTCCCTAGCATAACCTCTACCACAAACTTGTCATTGTCTAGACCTAGAATTTGACTCAACAGAGAACAAGCCCACTGAACTTCGATGATCATGACGCTTAGATTGGCAGGCAGGGATAAACATTCTGAATGATGTTTAGGTATGACTATGGTTTGCAGAAATAGAGTTTTTACCTTGGGAAAGCATTCTCTATAAATCATAATCATTCTCTGTTCCTCAAAGGGTTCTGACACTATAGGGGAGGTGTCTGGTATATTTAGGGTATGTCGGAGAGAGGGACCATCTACTTTACATAGGACTTCTGACCTTAATTTGTTTAAGATGAATCCTTATCCCTGGGAATATCTCTCTGCACACCAGCTCACAAATTCGGGGAATGGGAAAATTGTTTGTAAGACATAAGGGGGAAAAGAGACTCGATTCGCTTCAATAAAGGATATGTGGGATCCAACGTTGTTCAACAAATTCGCTTTAGACACAGAAACGGGCGAGACCGTCGTCTCTGTGTCAAAATTGTCATAATGTCTACCAATTAGGGAATCCTCCTTGGAGGGAGTATCTGGTTCACTCATGGATAAAACAACAGAATTGGCAGCCATTGTGAAGAATACCTTATAAGAGGCGATAAAACTAGTCGGGTTCGGTTCTAAATTTCAAAATTTGGATAGAAGCTTTGCGCCAAATCTCTAAATGTTTGACTGCTTCAAATACTCATTGAATAATGCTCGGGGTCCCTCCTTTTATAGGCATCTATTACCATTGGGGTTTGGAGAAAAGAAGTTTTGGATGAACCACCCTTAGCCCCGATGTGTCTTAGAGAACGTCGTGTGTCCATGATTTAAACCAGGGCAGTTTTCCCCGGTCCACCCCCTATCGACTAATTCTCGTGCTACTTCGATCGTCAAATTGCACCTTAACCGTTGATCCAGATCGTTTCAAGATCTACGGTCAGCGTATTTCCCAAAAACTTTGACATTGGAGGTTGAAAAAGGTGGTTTTAGTTAGACAACCCTCCTTTCCGATGTGCTTCTAAGGGCACCACGTGTCCCACAAATAACCATGACGATTTTCCCCGGCCCGCCCTTGACCGCTTAATCTCTGTGCTAGTTGTATCTCTGATACACATCTCGGCCATTGATCTGGGCCTCTTTTGAGATCGATGGTCTGCTGAGTTTTATTCTTCATATCTCCTCTATTTCATCCAAATGTCGCCAGATATAGACAGGTCCTCTAAATTTATCACAGCTCTGTGGCGATTTAATCCATCATAAAATTTCTGAAACTTGGACACCAGCTGGGAATTATATGGTGATAACATGTACTATAATTCAAAGTGATTAAAACATAAATTGTTTAAATAATAAATTTAATGGAGAAATTAGAAGTGGGTTAACCCTAAAATAAGGAAAGTGGGTTAAGATGGTTAAAAGGTAACCCCTTGAGGAAGCTACATGAAAGTATAAATAAGAGGCAAGGCTCTCTTATTTTAATCACACTTGAGCATATTGAATATCTACAAGTGACTGAGGTAACCAAAGGATATATAATACTAATTTCATAGGTAAGGTGAAGTAAAGAAGGCCGAAATCCAAGAGAGGATAAATTATTTTGATGATGCCTTTTCAGGTTTTGAGTTTTGATATATTATTTTAAAAATTTAAGAGATGTTAAATTATTTTGATGATTCCTCTTATTTATAGAATGATTCAGACCTTGAAATTGGGAGGACATTGAGGAAACATATCCAAGTAGTCGTGTTACAAATTTCATCTTGTGTTTCATTGTATTTTTGGAGTTACACTCCGTGGAAAATAGGGTTTGTGGTTAGTCCTGAAACTAGTCTAAAACAGGTGTTTTGGGTAAAAAATTCATAATTTCTTCATAATAGATCCAAATTTAGTAATACCAAATGTGTTGGTTAGAGTACAGTCTGTAGTATTCTTTGTACAATTTTCAGATCCATACAACAAATATTTCGTGTGGGGCACGCTCTACAAGTTCGCTCTCTAGAATAAGCCAAAATTCAACAAAGTATGTCATTTTTGCTATAACTCCTTTTCTAACAGGTTCCAAGTAGTGAAACCTAGTGGAATTGTACAAAACACATTGAAGAACATTGTGTATTATTTTCATATTTTTATTCATTACAGGTACATAGTTATGATTATTTCAAATTAGGGTTTTTGACTAATCCAAAACTAGTCATGTGAGACTAAAGTAAATTTTGATGAAAATGATAGTCTCTTGTTGTTAAAGTTGAGGAAGTTTTGCAACTATGTGATCATATACACCAGGTCTATTATAGAGTTACAAATCATATTTGGATGATGAAATTGATGAGGGATTTTGGTTGAGGTACATGTTGGGTACATGGTTGAGACAAGTAGTTGATGATTTGGAACATACATGAGGTGTATATTTGATTATGTTGGTACATATTGATGAGTCATAGTTGATGAGTTGTTGATACATGATTGGTACATACTTGGTACATGGTTGGAGGCACTTGTTAGTAGTATTTTTGACACATGGTCTATGGATGAACGTAGCATACTTGTATTGTTATATTATTAGAAGAACATATTGATCTTGGTGATGATTATGAGTTGTTGTATTATGCTTGGTTGATATACATATTTGAGAGTTGTCTTGGTGATTGATCTTGTTGAGTAGATCTGATTTGGTTGATAATATTGATGATACAGGTTATTGTGATAGGTTGTTTGGACAGGTTGTTGTGATAGGTTATTCATACAGGTTGTTGTGATAGGTTATTCATACAAGTTTGGTGCATGGTTGATGCACTTGTTCATGGTACAAGTTGAGGTATAGGTTGGTTCATGGTTGATGCACTTGTTTATGGTATAGGTTGATTACAAGTTGTTTGGTACATGTTGGTGCATGGTTGATGCACTTGTTTATGGTACAGGTTGATTACAGGTTGAGGTACAGGTTGATGCATGGTTTAGGTTATTGGTACAAGTTGTTTGGTGCAGGTTCATTGGTACAATTTTACAATAGTATATCTCATAGTGATAGTGCGACACTAGTTCCATCATTCTACTTATATGTCAGGGCGGTTGGACGAGAAAAGGATAGGTGGTTGTAGCCACCTTCTAGTTGTAGCCGGAGAACATAGGAGGTTGTAGCCTCCTTCTAGTTGTAGCCAAAGAATTAGGGAGTTGGAACTTCCCTATGGTTGCAGCCTAAGAAACTAGGGGGGTAAGATCCTCCTTCCAGATGAAACTAGAAAACAAAGGAAGTTGGTGCTTCCAATGAATGTAATTCATAAAGACATATAAGAAAAAGCATTATGTGGTTTTCTCTCGCTTTGGGTTTCCACGTAAAACACTAGTGTACTATGTATGTCTGTGATTTCTCATTTGTTCATTGTTTATTTACTCTGCAACTATTGGATGATAATTCTACATTGATATAACACTTGCATTTTATGGTGAAAAACAATTAAATTTCTCTATTACTGATTCACCCGCCCTCTTAGTAATCCAACACATTTTCCACCTACAAATAAACGTTTTGAGTTCACATTTCATGACACACCATAGAAAGTAATGGTATGCTACCAAAATTCCTCTAGGGAGACTTGAAACCATTATTCTTTACCCTTCACCATCTATGAGATTTTATTGCACATTCCTACCCAATTTTTGGGTTAGAGCACACAATGAGACAAAGAACCCTCCCAAACCCAATCCCAGAAACCTAGACATTCCATTCCATTTCATGTCATTTCCATGCCATTGTCATGCCTTGCCAAGCCATGCTATTGCCATGCCATGGCATGCCATGCCATTTCCATGCCTTGTCATTCCATGCCATTACTATGCCTTGCTAAGCCATGTAATACCATGGCTTTCCATTTCCATGCCATGCCATTGTCATGCCATGTGATTTCCATGACTTTCCATGCCATGCCATTTCCATGCCTTTCCATTCCATGCCAATACTATTCGTTGCCAAGCCATGACATGCTATTTCCATGCCTTTCCATGCCATTTCCATGGCATGCCATCTCCATGGCATGTGTAACACCCCAGGTTTTGAAACCCCATTTTAAATAATGTATTATTACAATGATGAGAGGCTAGAGTCCCCAGACAATTATTGAAGGGCCAATATGCCCAAGAAATGTAATGTTTCAATCATTAATAATAATAAACACATCGTTGGCTGCTAGACAGAAAAGGACTAGAGCTATAGGGGGCTATGATTCCACATGAAGGGAGCTTGAGGGACTAAGTGTTATTCCTATTTTCTTATTACCCTTTTTGTCTAAGGGAGGGTCTCTATTACGTGAACTTCTTGGGGAAGGCCAAGAGGTTCTTGTTTTCCCCACGAGGTTACTTAAACCCGCCTCTTATCTGATGGGGAGGTTGGACTGATGACTTGGTCGTTGATTTCCTGTTCACTCACAAATTCTTCCCTCACAGACTCCCATGCACGCACTCCCTTTCACTCCCTGACCCATTCATCAACCCATCCTCACCTGTGTCTTGGTTGGCAAAGCAAAAGGAAACAAAGTTGTTGAAGAATTAACCATGGGATAGTTGGCTAGAGTGGTCGTTGGTGTGATCCAGCCATGACCTGGGGCCTGCATGTCTAAAATTCATTGGCATGTGCCCATTTTTTCTCACAACTAAGAGTCCTGAGAGTTCCAGCATTGAGATTCTAGACTAGTTGTGATAGAAGCCCTGGTAGGAAGGAGAAGGACTGCCTAAGGGACTGCGTGGCAGAGAAGGGTGGAGATCCATTCTCTTGGGCGGCACAAGCTGGGTAGAAGAGAGTTAGGTAATTGTATTTTTGTGGGTGTCGGGAAACCTGTGAGAGCTTGAGAGCTGAATGGTTGGGGAACCCAAGTACACTCTAGAACCTTCCTTGTCGATTCATAGCCCTGGATAAGGGGTGACACTGTTATTGAGATTTGGAGAAGAGGTGTCTATGGTTAGGTGGAACGTCCTTGGTCTATATCCAGTCAGTGTCATCTTTCATAAAGATAAGTGCTCTCTGTCATGATATCCCTACCTATGTATGAATGTATTTCCACTATGTAATTTAATTATCATCTACATGTGTATGAATCTATTTTCGTTGTGTATATTTAATTATCATTTAACGTAATCTTTATATTATTCTTGCTTGTTGGATATTGTTGTGAATTTTGTTAAATCTATTATCGCATTCATACTTAATGACTAAAGAAGGTATCATAAAGAGAAATAAGTATGAGGGTGGGCTTGCAGGTAGAATACTCGACCTGTGGGTGGCTGAGTATGTTACAGTTTGGTATCAGAGCTTCTCGTTGAAACACTGGGCCAGTATGGGCCGAATCTGTTGGTCAGAATATCATGGTCAAGATCAAAATATGACCAGGAAGTTCAAAATCTCAAGAGGAATGGCGTTGCAGAAGCTACGCAGGAGACAAAACATCATAGAACATCTGTGAGGGTTTGAAGGATCGTGACCATTCCTTTTTAATTCAAGAGCGATCACCACCATATGATCAAGGAGATTCAGGATTGTTGGATTAGAGGACAAGTAAATAGGGATCGTCTGATGAAAAGGAAGCAAGGTTAAAGGTCACGGCCATTAGATCCCCTTAGAGAGAGAGATCAACGACCAACAAGCATTGTGGGGAACCAAGTTGCATGGGAGATAATTCATAAGGTGGTCCCACAATCCAAACCATGGTTTCCCTGACGGGTTACGTGTCAGCATCAAGATAATTTCAGGGCAAAAAGTGGGTTACTCCAAACCATCGATGCATGCCCTCGCAAATTGAAAGGCATGCAGTGATGTGATAGGTTAGAGCTCAAACATCAAAACTCTGAATAGTCGAAGTAGTTGGGGATCGTCGATCCATAGGAGGACATGTGTCAATCGATCGTGTGCTCCAGGTGAAATCACTCCAGGAAAGAGCAAGCGAGGAGAAGTTGAGTTTTGAAACTCCCGAAGCTTGGAGAGCTGGAGACCCGAAGTCAGAGATGACTGTCGGATCATCCAAAGTAGATCCTGATTGTTGATCACCAAGAGGTTACATGTCAACAGATTAGTAACTCCAAAGGAATCCATTTGAGAGGTTTTCAGTTGAGGTTTGAGACTCCTGAAGCCCAGAGAGTAGGAGAAAACCTCGGTTTTCTAATCATCTGAAAATATCTCATCCATTGATCTATCGAGAGCCATGCATCACCATATTCATGAATTCAGATAAAAGCTAGTGGAGCCAAATAAGTTTGAAATTTGAGATCTCCGAAGTCTAGAGCCCCGAACAAATCATAGCCATCAGATTGAGGACATGTGGATTAGATCCGTGGACTCCGGGTGAAGACCCGAAGTGAATCTTGGTCGTCTGATCCAGGAGGACACATGACAACAGATTGGCCAGTTCGAGAATTTAGAGTTTGGGAGAATTGAAAGTGTTCTAATTTGAAAACTCCCGAAGCCCCGAAGCCCAAAGAGCTGAAGTGATGAGGCACGATGATGTCACATAGGATGACATGGACACATGGGATGTGTGCCATGTGTCAGTAATATTTGGTCATTTGGAACATTGAAAAGTCGATTAGAACATGATATGTGTCACTCACCTGATTGGGCCACGTGGTGACAGATCGTGTAGTCTGGAAGACTGGGTACCCCAGAAGGGAAAGGTGTGTTAGGTTGCATTGGTTCAAAAATCCCAAAGGCCCGAAGTCCAGAGTACATATCGACCATCGATTCCAAAGGACAAGCTTCGAAGAATCATCGAATTTGGGTGAAAGCACTCTCGGAGAAAATGCAAGAGGGAAGTTTGAAACTTCCGAAGCTCAAAGCATCGAAATGATTCACAGTCGTTGATCTATGGGAGGACACATGTCGGCATATCAGGAACTTCGAGTAAAGGCATTTTGGGAGGAGGCAAGCAAGAAAAGTTGAGACTCCCAAAGCATGGAATCTCAAAGTGGATCTCGATCATTGATCACGAGAGAGGACGAGGACCGTTGATCTGGTCCTAGTTGAAAGTCCTAAAGTCCCGAAGCTCTCGACAAGCGCTTTTTAGCTAAGTGCAGGGTCATGACCATGGTCATATGTAGTTTGAGAGATGAGGAAAGGAGGGATAAGGGTATATTTGGTTGTCTCCAAGACAAAAAAGTTCTAAGGGAGGATTTAGCCGCATTTTCTAGTCATGATCACCTAGGGAGGTGGTTTGAAGGAAGCACCTGTGCAGGGTGAAACTCTGTGTCAACCAAGGATAAAAGGACATTGTTATTTTGAAATAATGGGTATATAATATCCACGAAGAAAAACAATAAAGAGACTTGTAGCATGGTTTGGCAATTATTTTTTGCCTATCATACGCATAATTCTAACAAAATGGTCGATTGTACATTTTGCAGAATTAGGAGGCTTAAGTGCATCAGCTCAGGATGCGTATTGAGGAAATGGAAGAAGGTGATGGATCCTCCAGTCATGAAAAGGAGGCTGAAGGCCACAATACCAAAGCCAATAATGCAGAGACAGATTCCAATAGACGCAATGGAAAAGCAAAGTAGGAAATGTTAATAGAAACGGTAAGAAGCCTGAAGATGGAAGTGCAGAGCTACAAAGAAGACAATGAGAGACTTATGAGAGAGAAAATCCAGATAAATGCTTGAGTGTTGCAGAGCTTAAATTAGTTGTAGAGGCAAACGAATAAGGTATCAAACTCAAGACAAGAGGAAGAAGGCAGGTGTCATGAAAGAAGATATGCTCGTGGAAGAGCTAGTTATTCTATAAGTGATAGCAAAGCTCATGGAAACCACTCACCTCCTTACTTAGGAAGAAAATTTTATGCATTGTATGATCCCGTAAGAAGTCCAGAAGTGTCTCCTATCAGACATCAGAGAAGGAAACAAGAGGTAAATTGTTTGCAGGGAAAGCTGAGGAAGCTCAATCCACCTTCCTTCGATGGTGAAAGAGAAAGGGAAGATGATGTCAAAGCATGGTTACTTGGGCTCTGGAGATATTTTCAGTTGCATAACTATTCATCAAACCTAGAAGCTAGGATTGCCACCTACAATTTACATGGGAAATTTGTAGTGTGGTGGGACCAACTGAAGCAAGTGGAGCATGTTGATGAAAGTAGGATCACTTGGAAATAGTTCAAGAAGTACTTCCAGAAGGAGTACCTCTCAGAGCATTTCTATGACAAGAAAATGCAGGATTTCTTTGAACTCAAGTTGGGAAGCATGACTATGGAAGAATATGAGAAGAAGTTCTTGGGATTGTTAAAGTATGTTAGGTTCATTGGTGATGAGAAGGTGAAAATACAGAGATTTCTAAGTGGATTTCCAGCCTTCTATAAGGAAAATATCAAGTATGATGAACCCAAGACCTTGACTGAGGCCATCAGGAAGGCTAAATATCTGTATGAGCAAGGCCAGGGAAGATAATCCCTATAGAAATCTTGGAAGGACAAGAAGAATGTGAAGTCTGATCAGAGGAGGAAAGGATTCAAACCTCCCTTCAATAGGAATGAGCCAAATAGAGATCATCAAGATCAATATGCTACAAGGAATTTCAAGAAGGAAGATTCCTTGGGAAAAAGGGGAAGACCATCAATCCAATGTTGGGGATGCAAATAAGATCACCTATACAAGGATTTCCCACACAGAAAGGACAGAGTGAATACTGTGCACAACATCCAAGAGGCTACAATAGTCATAGATATGGGAAGAATCTATGCATCTTTAAATGATCGACAAGTAGAGTACTAGTCCAATATGATCTAGGTGGAAGGTAAGATCATGAATCAACATGTTTCTATTTTGATTGATTCAAGAGAAATCCATTGTTAAATTTATCCTAAGATAGTGGATAGCTTACATTTGGAGAAAAGTAAACTTAGAAAAGCAAGTTTGGTTCAGTTAGCCACTGGAACCAAAAGAAGAATCCATGATATGGTCAGAGGTTGTTCCATAAGTCTTAATGGCGTGAATAGTAGTATTGATCTAAATATCATACCATTGGGGTGTTATGATGTTCTGATTGGGATGGATTGGTTGGACAAGCATCATGTTGTCCTAGATTGTAATAACAAGACATTTACATGTCTTGATGGAAATGGAAAATAGAGCACTGTGAAAGGAGTTCCAAGACCCATCTCTATAAGGGATGTTTTGGCCTTACAGTTGAAAAGATGTTTTATAAAAGGATGTCAACTGTATGCATATCATGTGGAGGAGTCGGTTTATACAAAGGGGCCAAGCCTTGAATATTTCTTGGTGCTACAGGAATATGAAGATGTATTCCAAGAAATAACTGCATTGCCACCAAGAAGGGAGATATATTTCTCAATTGATTTAGTTCCAGGAGCTGCCCTAGTGTCAAAAACACCTTACAGAATGAGCACACCAAAATTAAAAGAATTACAAATGAATTTGGAAGAATTTTTGAAAAAAGGGTACATACGTCCAAGTGTTTCACCTTGGGGACAACCATTATTTTTTTGTCAAAAAGAAGGATGGAACCTTGAGGCTTTGTATTAACTTCCAGTTGTTGAACAAGTACACTATAAAGAACAATTATCCTTTACCCCAAATTGACGACCTATTTGATCAGCTAAGAGGACCAAAGATATTTTCAAAGATTGACTTGAGGACAGGATACCATCAGGTAAGAATCAAGGAATAAGACAATCATAAGACAACCTTTAGGACCAGGTATGGGAATTATGAATTTGTATTGGTTCCGTTTGGAATGACCAATTCACCAGCTGTCTTCATGTGCTTAATGAATGGCATATTCAAAAATTATTTGGACAAGTTTTTCATAGTATTCCTGGATGACATACTTATCTGTTCTAAGTCTGAAGAGGAGCATGAACATCACTTGCGATTGGTGTTGTAGGTACTAAGAGAACATCAGTTGTATGCCAAGTTGAGTAAGTGTTATTTTTATCAAAAGAAAATCCATTACTTGAGACACATTATTTCAGAGCAGGACATAGTAGTAGATCCATAGAAGATTGAATCCATTAGAGGATGGCCAACACCCATAAATGTGTCAGACATCTGAGACTTTATGGGATTAGCCGAATACTATAGAAGGTTCATAGTAGGGTTCTCTAAGATTTATCATCCCAACACTTCTTTGCAAAAGAAGGGGACTAAATTTGAATGGAAACTCAAGTGTGAAAATAATTTTAATCAGTTGAAGGAATTACTTACTAGTGTGTCTGTGTTAAAGATTGTTGACCCAAATGAAAGTTTTGTGGTATGTACATACACTTGTAAGGAAGGACTTGTGGGTGTCCTCACATAAAATGGACATGTCATTGGATATGAGTCTAGAAAGCTTAAGGAGCATGAGAGGAACTATGTCACACATGACTTGGAACTTGTTGCCATTGTTCATGCCTTGAGGATCTGGAGGCATTATCTCATGGGGAAGAAATTCGAATTAAGGACAAAACACATTGGCCTGAAGAATCTTTTTGAACAGTCGACCTTGAATGATAGGAAAACAAGATGGATGGAATTTTTAAGTGAATATGACTTTGATATCAAGCATATCAAGGGAAAGGAGAATAAAGTTGTCAATGCACTTTGTAGAAGAGTGCATCTCATGAATGCTACCGCTGTTAGTATGCATCAATCAGACTTGAAGAGAAGAATTTTAGATGGTCTTGTTACAGATCATTATTACCTACAGGTAAAGGAAAACTTATAGCAAGGAAATGTATCGCAGAAAGTAAAGGAGTATGAGATAAAGGAAGATGGATTACTCATGCACAAAAATATAATCTATGTTCCTATTTCTAGAGAACTGAGGAGTTTGGTTCTGAAGGAAATGCATGATGTTCCTTATGTTGGACATCCAGGTTACTAGAAAACAATTACAACATTAAGAAGCCAATTCTTTTGGCCAGGAATGAATAAGGATGTTGTTGATTACATCGCTCGATGTATGGAATGTCAAAAGGTGAAGGCTGAGCATAGGCACCCAGTGGGTTTGTTGCAACCATTGTTGATCCCACAAGAGAAATGGGAAGTGATCACCATGGATTTCATCACAGGATTACCCAGAACGAATAAGAAACATAATTCAATCATGGTGGTAGTTGACAAATTAACGAAGGCTTCTCATTTTGTGCCTATGAAGACAACGCATACAGTAGCTAATATTGCAGAGATTTTCATGAAGGAAATTGTTAGGTTGCATGGGATACCTAGGATAATCATCTCGGTTAGAGATACAAAGTTTACCTCCAAGTTCTAGAGGGGATTGTTTAAAGGATTTGGCACAAATCTACACTTTAGCACAACATATCATACCCAGATAGATGGGCAAACAAAGAGGGTCAATCAAATAATTGAAGACATGCTGAGAATGTATGTGATGGATAAGCCATCTAAGTGGGAAGATTACTTACACTTGAGTGAGTTTGCATATAACAATGGGTATCAAGCTTCATTGAGAATGAACCAATTTGAAGCCTTGTATGGTAGGAAATGCAATACTCCAGTGAGTTGGGACAACCCAACAAATAGGGTGGTACTTGAGCCGAATTTGTTCAAGGACATGGAATACCAGGTGGTCAAAACTAAGCAGAACTTAAAGGCAGCCAGATTCTATGGTCCATTGAAATATTGGACAGAATAGGGCCAGTTGCATACATGCTTACATTGCCTGCTTTCGTGAATGTGCATAATGTATTTCATGTATCTTTCCTAAATAAATATGTACATGATCCTAACCATGTTATTGATTAGCATCTGATTCAGGTAGAGACAGAGGGAGAATTTTAGGATCAGCCAGTGCAGGTATTGAACAGAAAATTCAAAATGATCCGAAATTGAGTTATAGAACTGGTAAAAGTTCAGTGGACCTGCTATAGTCCTAAAGAAGCTACCTGGGAGCATGAAGATGCCATGTGGACAGAGTACCCGTAGCGTTTTGAATAAATTAGAGATTTATATATATATTTTGTATATGCACTAAGGACAGTGCCAAAATAAGGGGGAGGGGATGTAACACCCCAGGTTTTGAGCCCCCATTTTAAATAATGTATTTTTACAATGCTAAGAGGCCAAAGTGCCCAGACAATTATTGAAGGGCTAGTATGCCCAATAAATTTAATGTTTTGATCATTAATAATAACAAACACATCATTAGTTGCTAGACAAACAAGGACTAGAGTTATAGGGGGATATGATTCCATAAGAGAGGGAGATTGAGGGACTAAGTGTTATTCCTATTTTATTATTACCCTTTTTGTTTAAGGGAGGGGATCAATTACGTGAACTTATTGGGGAAGGCCAGGAGGTTCTTGTTTTCCCCATGAGGTTACTTAAACTCGCCTCTGGTTTGATGGGGGGGGTTGTACTGATGAAGTTGATTTCTCCTTCACTCACTCATTCTTCCCTCACACACTCCCTGACCCATTCATCGACCCATCCTCACCTGTGTCTTGGTTGGAAAAGCGAAAGGAAATGGAGCTGCTGAAGAATTATCCACGAGATAGTTGGATGTAGTGGTCACTAGTGTGATCCAGCCATGAACTAGGGCCTGCATGTATGAAATGCATTGGCATGTGCCCAGTTTTTCTCACAACAGCGAGTCCTGAGAGTTCCATCATTGTGATTTTGGACCGGTTGTCCTAGAATCCCTAGCAGGAAGGAGAAGGACTGCCTGAGATACTGCATGGCAGAGGATGAGTAGAAGAGATCTGGGTACTTGGATTGTTGTGGGTGTTGAGAAACCTGTGAGAGCTTGAGAGCTGAATGATTTGGGAACCCAAGTACACTTTGGAACTGTCCTTGTGGATTCATAGCCCTGGCTCAGGGTTGACACTATTGTTGAGATTTGGAGCATTGGTGTCTACCATTGGGTGGAACATCCTTGGTCTACAGCCAGTCGGTGTCATATTTCATAAAGATAAGTGCTCTCTGTCGTGATATCCCTACCTATGTATGAATTTATTTCCACTGTGTAACTTAATTATCATCTACATGTGTATGAATGTATTTCCATTGTGTATATTTAATTATCATTTAACATAATCTTTAGATTATGCATGCTTGTTGGATATTGTTGTGCATGTTATTAAATTTGTTATATTATTCATCCTTAATGACTAAAGAAGGTATCGGAAAGAGAAAGAAGTCTGAGGGCAGGCTTGCAGGTAGTGTACCTAGCCTGTGGGTGTTTGGGTATGTTACAACATGCCATCTCCATGGCATGCCATTTCCATGTCATTTCCATTATTTTCCATGCCATGCCATTTCCATGCCTTTCCAAGCCATGCCATGCCATTCCATTGTCATGTAGCTTCCCATGTATCTTCCCATGCCATTTCTAGGGACATATGACTTAAATTTATATCACAAAGTTCCTTTCCATCCTATGAAGTGTTTATGGCATTTTAAGTGTAGGTGGAAAAGTTTGTCTGCCTTGCCAAGCCATGCCATGCCTTTCCTTATGTTGGACAAGTAGTTTTGGATACAATGTTGGGAGAAAAACCTAAGTGTTGTGTTGGTTTTGTCACTTGGGTGAGAAAAAAAAAACACTTGCATGTCTAGATGGGCCTACTAGACAAGAAAAAAAATTGTGAGTGGGTTAAACAAGGAAAACACATGTATAAACAAATAAATAAACTAAAACAAATAAGAGATAAAAGTTAGAAAGCATGAGAAACTTAGAGCCAAAAAAATAAACCAATGACCAACATAATGCTACCAATGGATCAATAGATTAGTAGGAAAAACATCGTAGATACAAATGAGGCCTTATGAGTCCCCTCTTCCTCCTTGGAAGGGCTCTTGAGTTCCCTAATAGAAATCTATTCTTACAATGGAAGAAAAATGACAAATGGTGAAGAACAACAATGACTATTCCCTTAAGAGGTGAGTGGAATGGCCTATTGCAATGATGCTTGAAGGCTCCAAAGAGAAAAGAGGATTCTTAGGGGAGAATTGAGGCAACATAACACTACTATGAAGATTTTGGTTTCTTAGTGCACCCATGGCTCTTATTTATAGCATTTCTTCAAGGAAAAATGTAATTGGTTCTTGGTGTGAAAAAGGGACCTTTTAGGGCACCCTCTAGTCCTTGACCAACACCCCATTCGGATTTCACTCAGAAATGAAGGTCAAATCAGGTTGGGAGCTATTCCATAAGTGGTTGGGGGGATGACAAGAGCCATAAATGTGCCATTCATAGAAGTGCATGGATTTTCTTGTACACATTCACGCATTTGGCGCATTGTGTGCTCTGGGGGCTTTGTTGTCCCACACACTGTCTGCATGCTTCCTTTGGTGAATTTGTGCATATGATTTTTTTCCCAATTGAATAGTTTTTTTCCTTTTGAATGCATTTCAGAGTTGTAGGTGAACTAATTGTTGTTGGCATTGTTGTATTTCTGTAACCATCTGTGTTCAATGTTGTGGAATAAATTCCAGTGATAACATATGCCCCCTGATGTGTGAGGTTAGGAGCATATGTATAGCCAAAATACATCAATGTTTGTTTTATTGATAATGTCATTGTAATGAAGAGTGTTGAGAGGAACTACAAGAGCGATTCATCGGAGGGAGAGGGGAATATGTGGGACCCAAACCTTTCTCTAAGGAGAAAAAATAAAATATGTGTACAAATGAGGCGGGCATGCCCCATGCTCGTGTCATATAACCAAAATGTGATATTCTAACTAAGGATGTATGTTTATGTAGATAAATACAGTGCCCTCGGGGGAGGTTGATAACGGAATATGATAGTTCTTAATGGTGAACATACTCTGAAATGAGGCAAGGACACCTGTAAGAAGTGTCGATGACTTGTAGGCATTGATGGCCCAATGAATTCAAAGGTCTCCGGCTGGTATGAAACAACCGCAATAGTCTTATGAGAGTTTGTTGAAGTCGAATGTTATGGGGGTCAATGAAATAAAAGAGAAATGATGATTCTCTCTGTTTCGTATGAGACTCCTCATTGTGAAGGTAATGAGAGTGAAGATATTGTCACCCTTCTGGAAACAATGTTGATGTCGACATAAAGGGAGACATGACTCCAAGAAACAAAGGGATTCATGAAATATACTAAGGTGAGATCAAGTATGGATAGGTAACATGAATGAAGTTAGAATGTGGTGAGACTCGATACTTCCCTTGGTTGGGAAATTTTGAATGATGAGTCGCAGCAACCGTAAAAATGTATCTACTGTCAGGGGGGTTGACTAGATATGGGGTTAAACTATGCCAGAGTCTCACAAAGTGGACAAACTCGGAGATCATGGGTACATGGACTTGGGGTACTCAAGGTTTATGAACGATATCAGAATGAAAAAGGAGTGGATGCCCCAACCAAGGGTGACATGGGTTGCTTTCTCGGGAAAAAAGAAGGTCATCTTGGGTGATGACAAAAAGCTAAGTAAATGCTGGAAACAAAGAATTTTTACAATTACCAAATAAATAAAGAATAATTTGGGTTGAATATGCAGATACAGAAACATGTGCCCTAGTGAAAGATGGCTTGGCTTGTGGGGGCACAAGTTTTGAAAGAGAACTAGTGGAGGGTGGGGGCTCCATGGGTGGGTTTCTATATGGGGTAAATGAATGGAGGACAATCTACAAATGGAAAAACTGTTGGTGGATGAGATGGAGGGCTAATGATACTGAAGAGGCGCAGTCAATAGAATTGAGATGAGATGACTTGGGAGTCCATTTGGGAAAGCTAGAAATATGATGGGAAGAAGTATGTGGCTCATTCTCGGAAGTGTGTAAGACTATCAGGACTCCCATCCCTAGTGGGTGAAATCAGCATGAGCGTGAAGTTTTCGAGGGGAACTATGAATGGGAAAACTCATGTGGGAGAGAGTGCTATTGGGTGATAGTACAAAAATGTAGTAGAGGTGATGGTACTACATAGACAGATGTAAGGAACCTAAAGGTGAATGTCGGAGGGTGTGACTGGGAGATGCAATTGATTTACAGAGGGAATAATTACATGCCAGTGTTGAACATATACCTGAAAGGGTTGCATTTCTTTGAGGACCAGGTACCTACACACATAAAAACCAAATACCCGACGTGAACAATATCTGATGATAAAGAACATATAGTAGTTATCTGATAATTTTGAACATGAACATGTGTACATGAATGTGACGTGAAAAAAATGCCCCTCCGGGGCCAAGTTCATATGATGACCTAGGGAATGTGAATGTGTAGATGGCGGGACTAGGATCTCATGGCTGAGAATAGATCAAAAAATGAAGGCTCTGGGTGCCTATAACTGAGTGTGGAAGTTTGGAAAAAAAGACTATATATGGATGGTGGGCCCACAATGCCACCTCATTTGTACCCGCCGCTATAGTGATTTGACGAGAGAATTCTGAGGAGATTTGGAGATTACGGGAGCTCGATTTGATTAATCTATGAGATGTGAGAGCCAGGTTAGTGGTCCCATCCTATTACATAGTTTGAATTTGATAGAATGTAGTTAGGGGATGTATGGATGGCCATACAAGGGTAGTTTTGAGTAGGGGGGCCACATGTGCAAGGGAGAAGGAAGAATACCCACGCGTCAATGCGCATGTATAACTCCTTCTCCCACACATAGTGTGTGACTATTCTTTACAAAGATACACATGTGGGCGTGGGGGAGGGAAATGTAGGTGTGCATGAGATGTGCACATGTTAAGTTGACAGCTATGCACTATGCGCAACTATTTCTCATATAGTTTTGCATCAATGTGCAGTTGTCCATAGAATAGGTGTGCACATGTGAACACCTATGTGGGTGATAGTTGTGCACAAGATGTGTGGTTGTATTTCAGACAATTGTGCATGAGTGCGCAATTGTGTAATGAACAGGTGCGCATAAGTGAGAACCTGTATGGGTGAAAGCCACGCACTGGAGGCAAGGCTAACAGTGTTGAAATTTTGAATTTTTGGATGTGTTTTATGGATGATGAGGGATAACCAAGTGATTTTGTGTGGATGTAGGTGATCAGCATTGACCGAAGAGTACAATGTTAGGGCATTGGAGAGAGAGATACTAGGAGAATCTCTAGGAGGTGGTGAGACAAAAACCAGGAGTTCGGAAGAACTTGGTAGCCTATGAGTTGCTTAAGTTCTTTGTCTACCCATTGATGTGGTCACAGGATTTCTTGCACCAGTACCTTGTTACTATGTGGAACATGGATTTGAATTGTTTCATCATCAGGGAGCATCAACTTACATTCTCGATTGTTGAGGATGTCTATTTTTTGACGGGGCTCCCATTCTGTGGGATGGCCCTTCCTGTTGATCCGCAGTTGTGGGGGGATGAGAGAGTAGTTAACTTGGCATGTCGCCACTACTTGGGGCCAAACCCGATCTCGAGTTTAGTAATTCATATTAAGGCAATCGATGAGCTCCTGACAGAGTGCATTGTCACCATGGTAGTAAGGATCTATGGATCCTTGGGGACTCAACGGATCATCGAAGGTCAGCTGAGGATCGTGGAGAGGGTCCTGGATGGGGACCACTTTTCCTGTGAGATTATGCTGCACTCCAGGATGATGGGGTAGATTCACCAATGTTGGACATACGACTCCTATGACTTTGACTTTGGCTCTATTCTGGTGGCCTAGTTTCTAGAGAGGGTGCCCCTATTGTGCCCTAGGATTTTGCTGGAGACTGTAGGGCCACAAGAGTCACATATGATGTAGTGGGACCATGTGTTGGCTCGCCATGGGAGAGGGGAGGGTGGTCATTACTTCATGGACATGGTGGCATGCGTGTGGTGACATATGCTACATGTGATATTATGGTACCCATACGCTGGTATGGATTACCGTCATGACCCCTATATGGTGTTGCCTACTAGGGAGGAATGGGATGAGAGAGGTATGTCTTTGTATTTATGTTTCGTGATTTTGATAGTGTAGAATATGATTATATATGTATATATGGATGTTGAATCTACCTTTGGTGTTTCTTTATAGATGTGGGACCCCGAGGCTGAGAGGCAAATATGGTCAGGGAGCCGACCCATTGAGGACAAGTACGACTGTTGCTAGTAGATCCAAGGGTGGGGCAGAGGCAAAGACGAGATGATGCTTATGTTTGACCAACACATGCACCACCGATAGGACAGAGGTGGAGACTAGATGTCGTCGGTGTTGGATCGACGCATGAGCTGCAAGGAAAGTCTGGAGGGATGCTTGACGACTTGAGCCACCGCTTCAAGTGGGTGTTGTAGGGTGTAACGGAGGTGATGTGGGCCCACATCAAGGACAAGGAGGTCCTGGAGAAGTGTGTGCATGTACATGTGGAGTGGCAGACTCTAATCCATCGGGCGACTGTAATGGGGGAAACGATGACTGGTTGACTGCCCCTAGACCTGGAGGGCCCTTAGTTGGTGGGGATCCTCTAGCTGACAGAGGACCTAGGGGGGGAGATATGGGGGAACCATGAGTTTTGGGTTATGTAATGTATAGGCTTGAGAGCCCATTTTGTACAGGGTAGTTGATACTGATTTTGTATGGGGTAGGGGGTACCCATTTTGTACCTATAGGGGTGAGGGTACTCACTGGCCTACAACTGGTGTACTTTATATTTTGGTAAACATTGGTGACACTATTTGATGATATATATATATATATATATGGACATATATTTTGGGATCTTGCATGTATTTATGTGTTGATGTTTTTGATGATTTATGGTGTCTTTTCTATATATGTTGTGAGAAATGTATGAAGTTTATGTATATGTGATGATGTTTTGATGTGATGAATGCCAATCTAACACTAGGTTAGCCATATTATCTGTTATTTGATTAAATTATCTTGGAACATGTGTAAATGCGATTGAATCAAAGTTGTGAGATAAAAGTATAACTTGCAGGTATTTGCGAAAGAGGAAAGGATCGCGAACACGATATACATTGTTGAGCTACAGGACGACAAGATGGGAATCTAATAGAACGCTAAGGTGATGAATGTGGCAGTGACTGGCCTCGGTGAGGAGACCAATAATGATGGTGTATTCATCTTTATTGTTGGTGGTCGAGTGAAAACATATACCACTGGAGTGGAGAAACACATGTGAGGGGGTATAGAGGGCCCAGGAGACCAAAGCGAGATTATGGGTCCAACAGTTGGCATCGTCAGCATAACCGATGTGGTAGGATGATGGAGGATGCATCTATCAATAGCATGGATGATAGATCAGACATGTGGAATGGTGGCGGAAAAGAAGACTAAAAAATCTACAAATGTAAAGAAAGAAAAACCTAAGGTAGAATTGCTACACTTAAGCGTAAAACTTCTTTAGGTACAACCCGTTAACGGGTTCTTTGAGAGGGTATCCTTCTGGAGATGTCAGGATGTATTCCCCCTTAGTGAGGCAGTGTTGGATGATGTAGGGTTCATGCCATAAGGACTCAAATTTTCCATGGTCGAGGGTATTGTGGGCGATATAGTAGTCTAAGAAGATATTTCCTTCATTGAATGAGAAAGGGTTGACATAGTGGTTGAAGGTGGTTTTGGACCATTTTTTAGCTACCTCATTGTTCTATAATGAATATCGACGATCTTCGTCCAGTGACTCTAAGGTCATTAAGTGTTGCTCCATTGGAGTAGTGTCAGGTAATAGCTCGATGGCAGTACATAATGTGGGTATTTAGCACTCGATAGGGAGGGTGGATTCAATCCCATGGATGAGGTGGAACGGTGTAAAACCGATGGTTGTTTTGACTGTCATGTGATACGCCCATAACATGGAAAACAACATATGATACCAGTTGGTCTTATGTTTGTTGACAGTATGTTGTAGCATGGTTTTTAGGACTTTGTTTACAACCTCGACCTGTCCATTGGAATATGGGTAGTATGGGGAGGCGAACTCATGTGAGAAGCCTAACTTTGAGGAGAGTTCTATGAATATATCATTCTCAAAGTGTTTACCATGATCGGACACTAATTGTAGTGGGACTCTAAATTGGGCAATGACATGGTTGAAGAAAAAACACATTGTCATGTCAGCGGTATTGTTGAAAGTGGGCATGGCTTCGACCCATTTGGTAAAGTAATCTACTGCCATGACAATTTACTTGTTTCCATTACTGGATGGAGGATGGAAATTCATGAAGTCTATGCCCCATTTGTAGAATTGGCTAGTGGTGATGACCGGATCTAGAAGAGATGGTGGTGCTTGTTCTTTGTTTTCATAGAGATGGAATTTGTCGCATTGCTTGATAGTGTGGATGCAGTTATGAAACAATGTGGGCTAGAAGTATCCTGCTCAAATGATTTTTTGGGCGGTGGACATACCCGAGCAGTGACCACTGCAAGCGCCACTATGGAAATCGTGCAAAACTCTGTCAGCTTCGTTGATGGCCAAACATCGATGAAGGATCATGTTGATCCTATGTCTATAAAGAACATCTCTGATGAGGAGATATCGAGGGGTTTGTTGGTGAATGCATCGAAAATCATCTCGATAGAGGTGAGACCTAAAATTTTGTGTCCGAAGGTAGAAAAGAAGGTCGTCATACTAGGGGTCATTAGAGGGGATGAAGAAGAGGTGTTTGTTGAGGAAATTTGTATTGACAAGGGATGCTTTAGTTTCTAAGGCAAAATCCATAATGAGTTTGGCGAGGACGAGCGCTTTCTTTCTCTTGGGAGTTGAGAACTCTAGGTCGTATTCCTGGAGGATAATGATCCATTGAGAAAATTTTCCATTAATCTTTTGGTGACTAAGAAAGTAATGCATAGGGTTGGAATTTGCTACAACCTTGGTAGTTTGAAGAAGGATATAATGGCACAACTTTTGGACTATGAGGATGACTCCTAGGGAGAGTTTCTCATCATGATTATACTTCATGGGTGTCCCTACAATATTTTTACTGATGTAGTAAATGACATGTTCATTCCCATCATCCCCTAGTTGGACAAGGACTCCTGCTACTGAGATGGTTGAGGCTGACAAGTAGAGGATGTAATCGTGATCATAGTCTGGAGGACTAATCAAAGGGGAATTGGATAAGGCAGCTTTTAAATCATCAAAATCTATTTGAGCATGTTTGTCCTATCAAAATGGGATATCATGATGCAAGAGGTGAACGAAACCATGCGCAAGAGTGGAGTAATCTAGGACAAAGCAACGTAAAAAGTTGGCTTTGACTTGCAAGCTCTGCAGTTGGCGTAAATTCCTTGGTGGGGGAATTTTCATGATAGCTTGGACCTTGAGGAGGCTCACTATGATGTCATGTTGGGAAACAATGAACCCAAGGAGGTGTCTGACAGTGACACAAAATACGCACTTGAGAGCATTCTAGTGGATATTATACTGGTGACATCATTGGAAAACGATGCGTAAGTCATCTAAATGTTGAGTTCATTTTTTGGATCGATCAGTGTGGTCATCCAAATAAGCGAGGATGATGTGAGAAATATCATGGAAAACATAGGTCATGGCCCATTGAAATGTAGCACATACATTCTTGAGCCCAAACGACATGACACATTAAGAAAAGGTACCCCAAGCAGTAGTAAAAGTGGTTTAATACCGATATGTTGGATGTATTTGGATTTGATTATAGCAATAGAACCCATCTATAAAGGACAATGTCTCATGGTCCACACAGTCATCAATAATTTGGTCAATGAAGTGGGTTGGAAAGTTGTCTTTGGGACAAGCATGGTTGAGATAGAGAAAGTCTGTGCAGACGTGAATAGTGCCATGTTTCTTGTTAACAGGGATGGGATTGGATACCCACAAAGTGTACCCAATGGAGTAAATGAATACGGCAGAGTGTAACTTGTCAATTTCATCTTTGATATCCGCAACTTTGGATGGGTGAAGGAGTCGTTGATTTTGATGAACTAGGGAAATATCTAGCCAAGTGTCAATTTGATGTTCGATGATAGATGGATCAAGGCTGGGCATCTCCATATATGACTAGGAAAAAATATCTTGGTATTCCTGAAAGAGAGATTTGTAAGTTGTGATTTCTTCAAGAGATCATGCGGTGACAATGGTGATTTCTTCTATGATTCTTGGTTTAATGGAAATGTCAATTTTGATGGTGGGGGAAATGTTGGCCATGTTTCCTTCTTTAAAATCATTTGGGGTAGGGATAGGGTTATTGAACAAGTCTATTTTCCCCGAAGGGATAAAATCCTTTGTTTCGATTGCGCATATGGAGGTTGGGGTAGGAGGATGAAAGGCCTCCTATGAAATAAAAAGTTCTCGATGATGGAGCGCATTCCATGTGAAATCGGGGGTAGTGAGTTCTTCTAGAATATTTTCATCGCAGTGAAAAATGTGAGAATACAGGGGATTCTGAGAGGTGACAGGGCGAACTATCAACGTGTGGTTGTCCTTTTGTGGTGAGGAAGAAGACGACATATCATGTGCACAGTGGGAGGGACTGTTGGACATAAAGGGAATGTCTCGATACTGTGGAGACTACCTCATTCACACATGCATTGACGACGAAATGTATCGAATATTAGTAATGTGAGCCTTAGTAGAAAGGGGTAGAGTGGGCTCTCACCGAGACGTTTGGCGAAGTTGATGTAGAGATGGGCAATGATGAGTATAATTCCCATATTCTAAGCATATGGCACAAGCGAATTTGGTTTGCAACCCTTTGTTGCCTGCAGTGGAGGACTCCAGAGTAGCAGTGGATGTACTTGGTGGAGTGGTGAGAAATGTGGTTTCTCTAGGGAGTTGGATCAGATTGCGTAACTCGGGAATATTAGGGAATCTATTAGTGGGGTGCCCATCTCTTTCGCATAATGCGCAAGGAGATTGAACTCGAGGAGGAAGTGGAGCTATAGGCTCTTTCTTCTTTCATCTTCCCCCAATGACGATAGTGGTACCAACAGTGGGGGGAGATGGTGGTGTGGAAGGAGCCTGTACTGGAATCTACATCAGTATTCCCTTTTCCTAAGGAGGGAGAGATGGTTGAGGAACCATCGCAGGTGGATGTAGATACCATATAGGGATGGAAAGAACCATGTTAGGAAGGGTAAGGGTTGCAGCTACCTGGAATTATTAGACTCAAGGTGGGGGATAGAAGAAAGGAATTCAGGTAATGTCTTGGGGGACTGCCTCCCAAACCAAGATTTTCCTTTGGAGAAGGGGGAGGGGATTAGGGATTAGTGGTGCAGTGGGGTTCTTAGGGGATTCCTAAGGTAATGATTCTTCAACTGGTGGAACGTCAAGGTGAGGTGATATAAAAAGGATTCAGAGGAGGCTAAGAATAAATCAGAACTCACAAAGGAAACTCAGAACACTCAGAATGGCTCCAACAGACAGAGAAAGGGAAAAAATTCAAAGTTCCCAAAACTCAGTGAAAATGGCATAATTGTGAAGATCATGTTACAAGATTTTTAATGATGCAAACAGATCGTCAAACAGATTTACAGTTTGAAAGATATTCAAGTTCAAAGTTGCGGTCAAAGTTATGGTCAAATAGGGCCAATTAACAGGGGGTCACATCATCATCTATACTGCTGACGTCAGCATGACAACATAAAATGACATGGAAAGGTGACATCAACATGATGACTACTGATGTGATCATGCCATGTAGCATCATTGGAAACTGCCACGTGTTACCTGCCAATGGGATTTTCAAGGGTCCATGTGGACCAGTAGAAAAGTGCCACGTAGCACCACCAAGGAAGTGCTACATGTTAGGTATGACTTGACGGGGTGATTGACGTTAGTAGATAGGTGGACTAATCAGTGGACACCATGTGGCCCAATTAGCGGGCGACATGTGGAACCACCCAAGACGTGCCACATGTCAAGTATGAATTGACAGGGTGATTGACGTCATTAGACAGGTGGAATAATCAGTGGATGCCACATGGACCAATCAACGAGTGACATGTGGCATCCACGAAACATCCAATATCAACCCATAAACGAATTTCAAATTTAAAAAAATGGCGGGTCTGCCAACTCTAGCGGACCACGTCAATTTTAGGAGCAGTTAAAAGGACTTCTAGACTCTGCTAAAGTTAGCGGGAAATATATATAGCAATGTCTATATATATATATATATATATATATATATATATATATATATATATATATATATATATACAACCAACACACCAAAATTGAGTTCGGTGGGATTCGACCTCAGAACCTTTGTTGATGCCCAAGACTTAACGAATCCGCCCATAACCAATGTGCCATAGGTACCTCTTGGTACATCCATCCACAATTATTACTTAAAAGGTGCAATCCGCCCAGAGCCTAGGGAGAGGCTCAAACCGTATCTACCTTTGTGCATGGATTTCGAGGCAAAGCACATTCATCATTGCAAGCTGCAAAGGGCATGAAAACCAAGATGAAATTCTTCTTGGGCCTAGGAGTGCTAGAGTCGGATCGAAGCGTGGAGACAGTCATTTTTGGGTAATTCGATGCCATGAATTCAATGGTGATGTTTGTTTTTGATATGAGAATTATTTATGCAGCTTGATTTCAAAATGAGGTATATTTATGTATTTTTCAAATTCTTTTGCTAAGCTAATGAAAGAGCCTACACATTTGAGAGTAGGACCTGGAGACGTAGTCCACCAAGGACGAACTTCGTTATCAAGTTTTTGTGTTCAGATTTGATGCTTAAGTCTCTTCATTTTTAAGTTTTCCCTTCTTTAATGGTGCACTTTTATTTATGCTCATTTAATAAAATTCTTCATAAGTCACGATGAAAATATCCCAGATCATGTTTGTATCAGAGTAGTCATGTTTGAATGGAATTGTTGAGTGTGAATTCTTACTAGGGCCAAGCATAAGAAGGGTGAAGGAAGTCTTAAGACATTCATGATCAAAGTTGGACATGCATCCAGAAGGAAGAAAATGGAAGAAGAGGATAAGTGCGATGAACAAGAGAAAAACTTTCACATGGTCTTTTATCA
The DNA here is from genome assembly GCA_009831015.1 of Picea engelmannii. NCBI lineage: Eukaryota > Viridiplantae > Streptophyta > Pinopsida > Pinales > Pinaceae > Picea > Picea engelmannii. The sequence continues at coordinate 237,282 of ML786844.1, forward strand.
CATGTCACAAATGATCGAGCGAATGTATGGATATTACGAGAAGAGGATGAAGAATAAAGGGAATAAAAAGGAGCCACATGCAGATGATGATGCTTTGGTAAACCTTGGGGCTGGAGGAGATCCTCCTGAGCCTTCATCTTCACCTTTAAGTTCTAGTTCTTCTTCCTCTGAGCATTCTCATCATTCTCATCATTCTAGCCATAAAGCCTCTTTTAAGAAACCACTATTAAAGCTTGATGCAAAATTTTCTTTACCTATGTTTAATGGAGATGCTAATCCTGAAAATCTATATAATTGGATCCGAGAGTTTGAAGTGTATTTTCATGTCCAACATATTGATGAAAAGGAGGTTAAAGTGTAACTAGCTTCTCTTCGGTTGGAAGGCACCACTCTCATATGGTGGGAGAGAAAGCTTCAGGACATAAGTAAGGGTGGTAAGATTCTTTCCTCATGGTCGGAATTTAAATCAATGATAATGAAGTAATTTTATCCATTAGGGTATTTGCATAAAGAAATGATGGAATGGAAAACTTTAAGGAAAAGTAAAGGACAAACTGTACATATTTTCATAGAAGAATTTAGGAAGAAAGCTCTTACATTGAATATTCCTTTGGATTCTTATGAAACTTTAATGAATTATATTGGCACACTTCACAATTATATTCGTCATACATTGCTATTGTTTAACCCCACTAGCCTTGATGAAATTTGTGTGCAAGCCACTCACCTTGAGAACAGGGGGAAACATGTTCAAGAAAATCCCACAAAGAAACCTTCCAATTTCCCACAAAATACTTTTAAGAAGTTTAAAAGGAAGGACAAGAAGACCACTACAGTGATGAGGGAAGGATGAAAACCATATTGCACTCATTGCAAGAAGAGTGGTCACGATGAAGAACACTATTGGAAACTGCATCCAGAAAAGAAACCGAAACAGTTTGATGGAAAGGGGAAGACAAAGACCATTGCTACGGTACAGGAAGATCTTGGTTCCAATTTAGGAGATGAAGGAAAGATCACAATGGTTGGAGTACAAGGTAAATTTTCTCTTCATGCTAGTTGAATTTCCAATGATGAATCTCATGTTGATGAACGAAACAGGAATGAGTTATTTCATATAAGAGTTGTATCTAAACATACTAAGATAGATACATTATTTGATCTGGCTTCCCAAGTAAACTTAATATTTGAAGCACTTGTCAAAAACATGGGTCTTGAAATGAAACCACATTCGAAGCCTTTTCCTCTTGGTTGGGTATGTGATAAAGCAAAACTTAATGTCACCAAACAATGTAGGATCAAATTTTCTATTGCTTCAAAATTGATCGAAGAAGTGGATTTGGATGTTGTACCACTTGATATATGTGGCATAGTGTTGGGAAGTCCTTATATTTATGATAGAAAAATGGTCTTCTTTCATCATGAGACCAAATACCACCTTACTAAAGGGGGAGTGGAATATATTGTTATATCTCACAGCATGAGGGTAAATACAACACTTGTTAGTGCAGGGAAAATGAAAAGACTCATAAACACTAATAAGAGATATGTACTCATGGTTGTCAGAGAGAAAGATGTTGAGACATCTGACGCTTTCCAAGGGTGTGATCCATCTCATAAAAAGGAATTAATTGATATTGTTTCTAAGTATGATGAAATTTTTCAAGAAACATATGGATTAGCTCCTAAGAGGGAAATCCAACATGAGATACATCTTCAGCAGGATTCTCCTCTCCCTAATGTGGGCATGTATAGTATGTCAGTTGTAGAGATGGTATAGATCAAGAAGTAGGTACAATGCTTATTGGATCAAGGGTTTATCAGGGACAGTTCATCTCCTTGTGGTTCTCCGATCATTTTGGTGCCAAAGAAAGATGGCACATGGAAAATGTGTGTCGATTACCAGGCCTGAAATAAAATAACGGTGAAAAATTGATATCCTCTTCCTCGCATAGATGATTTACTTGATCAATTGAAGAATGTTGTCTATTTCACTAAGTTGGATTTGCGCAGTGGATATCATCAAATCAGAGTTGCAGAATAGGATATATGGAAAACTTCCTTTAAAACCAAACAAGGATTTTTTGAGTGGTTGGTTATGTCATTTGGGCTTTGTAATGCTCTGACAACTTTAATGCATGTGATGAATGATGTATTCAGGCCTTTCATATATGACTTTGTGATTGTAAATTTATACGACATTATTTTTTTTAGCGAGAATTGTGATGAGCATGTGAGGCATGTAAAACAAGTATTGGATACTTTGTAAAGGGAAAGGTTGTATGTAAAATTTTCTAAATGTGAATTTGACAAGACAACACTTACGTACTTAGGTCATATTGGAGGAGGAGGACAATTGAAAATTGACCCTTCCAAAATTGATGTAATTGTAAATTGGCATGAGCCAAAAAGTGTAACCGAAGTTCAAAGCTTCTTAGGTGCAGTCCAGTATTGGAGGAGATTCATTCCCAACTTATCCTTTATAGCAGTTACTTTACATGTCTTAACCAATGTGAAGAACACTTTTCAGTGGGAAGGAAAGCAACAAAAATATTTTGACACTTTGAAAGGGAATATAAGTATCGCGCTAGTATTAGCACTACCGAATCTTCAACATCCTTTTGAGATCGATATAGATTCCATAGGATATGCCATCGGTGAAGTATTGATGCAATATCGCAATCCTATCTGTTACCACTCTGAAAATTTTAACCAAGTTGTTTTTAACTATCCTACATATGATAAAGAGTTGTATGCATTAGTCCATAGCATAAATAAATGGAAGCACTACTTGTTGGGGAAGGAAACAATCATACATAGAAATCACCAACCCTTACAGTATCTTCAAACACAGACCAAATTTCAACAATCTCGATACTACATGTGGATGGGTTTTCTACAACAATTTCACTTATTAATTAAGTACAAAAAGGGTAGAAGTAACAAGGTAGTTGATATGCTTTCTATACCTCCTATTGTTTCTTCTGTTATTTTGAAGAATACTTATTTATCTCATGATAGCTATGTAGAACAATATGCCATCGATGAATATTTTAAAGAAGTATATGTGAAGCTAATCGTTGGTGCACAAGTAGAGAACTATTGTCTGCAAGGGAAACTACTCTACCATGTTGGAAAGCAATGTATTCCTACAAGTGAATGAGTCTATGTAATAGGAGAAGCTCATACTTCTCTTGTGTCTGGGAATTTTGGGGTAGGAAAAAATATGCTTCATTTTCAGAGGTTTTGTTACCATAGATTATTTTAGGGGCTAAATTTCACAAATGGGCTAATTTTCCATGGTTTTCCCCCAAAAAAGATTCGCTTATTTCCATTTTTTCTAAAAATAATTCGCCCAAATTCTATCGAATAAAATTATTTTACCTTAAAAATCGCCAAAATGTTATAGAAATTATATAAAATCCTTAGAAATTTTAATATGTTTACAAAACTATCGTGAAACATTTTACATTTTTCATATTAAGGACTAGTAAGATTAGCCCATGTTTCTACATTTTAATATAAATTTCCATCCTTAAAATCATCCCTGTTTGTTACTGGCCACAAATGAAAGAAATTGTAACTAAATATGTAAAGTGGTGTGTGATGTGTTCTACTTGTAAACCCACTAATAGGAAACTGGGGCTATACTCACCACTTCCTGTTCCATCCCATCCATGGGAAAGTGTCTCCATGAATTTTTTAGGGGGTTTACCAATGACCAAAGGGGGTCATGATTATTTGTATGTTGTAGTGGATAGGTTCAGGAATATGTGTATCTTGATGCCATGTAAAAAGTATATCATTGTTGAGAAGACTGCTAATCTCTTCTTACAACATGTTTGGGTTCACTTTGGATTACCCACATATATCGTCTTGGATCGAGATACTCGATTCCTTGGGGGATTTTGGAATAAAATGTGGAGAATGATGGACACCAAATTGACAAGGAGAACATATTTCCATCCATAGACCGACGGACAGACAGAGGTGGTAAAATGAATAGTGGTACTTTTACTTCAAGGCTATTGCAGCAAGTGTCCCAAGGTATGGGATGAACATATACCCTATGTACACCATGCGTACGACCGAGATTTGCATTCATACACTTAGAGTTCATCGTTTGATACATGTTTTGGGTACCTACCTTCTAACATGCGAAATTGACTGCTCGTCAATTGGAAGAGTGAATCCGGTCCGGGGTTGTCTAATTAACCCAAGCTGTTTGGATTGACTCACTCTAATGGGTTTAATGGCTCCGTTGGCCAATCTAAAGTCCTAGAAGAAACAAACAAATAAATAAAAGAAACAAAATAACTCACTAATTACTAATCACTGTTATATATATGTACACATAAATATACAACTTACTTTAAGTAATATTTACACACAGAACTATTTGTCTAATTTATATACATTTTATACAATTCATGAGTTTTAATCTCAACTCACTAAAATCAATGTGAAAATAGATCTTTTAATGAAAGTAGATAAAGAAAGCAAACTGAACTATTTCTTTTTGGTTTGTTTTTTTAATCTATATGCATCTGTAAGATCAAAATATCAAACTACTATTAAACTGAAAAACGTAGATAGTGAAATTTATACTACATATAAGAATTTCTATAATAAATAAGAAAATAAAATGGAACAGACTAACCTATTAACCACTTGAAGAATATGCATCCAACTGTTTGTATAAATCATACATCAGTCCATCCACGAGATAAATCTGTTGTGCATCTTCACGCTGTTTGGAATAAACACCAAACTGTATATTGACTGGTGTATTTAATTGATAAAACGATAGGACGCAAAAATAATAACTATGATATAATAGACTATAAGCGATAACGCATAAGATAAATCCGACAGTTACAGCTTGCATTTAATCAGTCAACATGTTTAAAGTAAACCTTATAATACGAATTGAATAATCATTCATTGTTTTCATATTACTGAAGCATAAAATCATGAATTGTGAAAGAAAAACTATCTTGATGACATAATAATCTGTGAAGAAGAAATCTTTCAACAGTCATAAAATAATCAAGATAAAAAAATTATAGACAACAACAACATTTACAAACAGCTAAGACAGAAATGTAAATGCATGTCATGTCCAAAATTCGAGTATAAACTTGTTCACAACTAGCCCCAGGCCAAGATGTTCTGGTTACAAAAAATAATGGGTTTATAAAGCCTTCAGAAAGGTAACTGTTTCATTTTCTGAGATCAGATATTGATTGCAAAAATAAAAGGGGGATACAACCACCCAGATCCTACTAAATCCACTAGAGCTAACAGAAGTTTATTTATGTTCATGCAAAATGTATCAAAGACATGACTAGCAAGTCTCAAGGATGCCTCAGATCAATTGGTAACCATGAACTCCTGAATATCCTGAAAGGAAAAGGAAAAATAGAAAGATTTAGATACATATTCAAACATTAATTTGCAAATTTCAAATTAATATAACTGGCTATAGAATCTTATGATTCTGTAGCTAGTTATTTTAGTAAATGAAATCCAATTTATTGAAAGAACAAAGCAATCTAGTTTTAACAAATAATTCTATTTTAAGATAAAAGGATCATACCTCCAACTGTAAGATCAAATCGTATTAGACAATCTTGGAATTTACTATGGCTGTTGCAGCCTCAACATTCTTAAATATTACATTGCCTGTAGTCTTCACACGTTTCTCTTTTCTTTGAAAGACAGACTCAAGCCTATGGTTTTTATTAGTTAAGGCATCAATCTGATCAGTGAGAGCCTTAACCTATGACTGTAGGATGGGTACATTAGTGTAGTATTTATCGATCCAGAAACGACAAACTTCACACTTCGACTGAGCGACGCTCTCTTGGGAACAAACATGATTGTGAATCGAAGCATCTTCCACACAAATAGTAGATTCATTACCCAATTTAATACCAGGAAACTCTGCATTACGTTTCAGATAGGGAGGTAAATTGTCCACAAAGTTGTAGGGTCGATCAAGGTGTGGCTTGAATGAATGAGGGTCTTCTTCAGCGAGGAACCTATCGATTTCGGATTCTGAACTCTCATGGACCTTGATCATGCTAATCGATCTCGCATGAGAGTTCGACTTGTTACGAAGCCTCCTCGAAATCAGCCTCCCGGTTCTTTTGTTCTTAAAATTTATATCAGCATTTCTTTTAGATATCTTACCTGTAGATTTCTTTAAATTTTTAACAGAGTCATTATGGTGTATAACTTGCTCACGAGCCTTCTCAATAACCTTTAGATCGAGTAAGGGTTTGTTGTAGGAGGCTGAGACACAAGCCTGGGTAGGTGAGAGGGGAACTGTAGGGTAGACAAGGGTCTCTTCAACTACGATTTTGTTGACCTCCTCCATATCAGGGTTACCATAATCGTTTCTGGTTATGAATGAATCCCAACTGTCATTTTTCAATTCTGATTGATGCACAAGCAAGATTTTAAATAAGCCATGATGGAAGAGGCTCAAGTCTGATCATTGCTTTCTATACCTTTTGCCCATTTTATAAAGGCCCCTCAATAAATAATACAACATGTTCAAGGGAAACCCCATAAAAATCATGAGCAGACACAAATGGTACAGAAACACAAGACCAAAACGTCCTTCACAAGTGATAAACTATTTTAACACAGCAAGCAGACTGTGCCAACAAAATTTGAGTAAAGAGATGGGCATACCTTTGTCACATCCTTTTATCTTCCGAGATGTAAAGAGAAGAGTCCAAGGAACCTCTTCCACCTTTGCATTTTTGAACCACCCTTGACCACTTGCAGGGAGTCCTATAGCTTGACTCAAGAAATCCTCTGTAACCTCAAGTTGGACATCACCCACCTTATCTCTACACCCATCGAAGGAGAAAGTGAATTCCTGGGCAGTTTGGAAATTGAAACCCTGAAATTTTCTAAGGAAAAGGAGCCATCCATTACTCTCAAGTTCCTCTCTAGCATTGTCATATAAGAGAAAAGTTTGAATGCCATTAGGTTCAACTCTAACTATAGGAGCCATACTGAATGAAAGGGTAATCAATCAAACATAGTGCATAGGTAGGGTTTGATAGAACAGAGTAGAGCCATACCCCGAGCCCGAGAAACACCAACAGTGAATGGCATATGAGCAGAAAACTCATAATGATAAGATGGGTGTTAATTGAAATGCATGCGAAGAGGGTTTGCAAAGCCCAAGACCAGTCTTGGAAATGATGGCTAACTGCAAATCCTATTGCCACCTTTCAGAAAGTACAAGCCAGGACCATAGCATTAAAAAGGAAATGAGTGCGAGACATAGTGGGTTTGATCATATGGTTGGAGAGGTTGAAAATCAAAAATAAAAAACCTAGTAATGAGGAAACATATAACCAAAAATCAAACAAAAAAAAACATACCAATGCTCAAATCAAAAGATCCTTTATTGACATAACTTAGAATCTCCAAGCATATTTTGTATTCAATGAATCGAAACAAAGTGAATAGTCTTCATTGCAAGGAACAAGGCTTCATTAATAAACTGTAGAAACAATTTACCTTTAATAAAATTTCAAACAGAATGGTAACACAGTCGCAATTTTTCATGCTTTCAGTCATGAACGAAGCATGAAAAAACAATAGGGAAAATCAACAACTTACAACTGTCATTTCAAAAATTGCTCATGAAGAGTAATAAAAATTCATGACCTCAGTTAGGCAGCTATATAGATCATTTAATTGATATGAAAAGTTAAAAAAATGTTGGGCTGCCAACAATGGAAACATGCTGGGAGAAGAAGTTATCTCTATAATATGAACTAGTTCAGGTTAGAGACATTTGAAAAACTTCAAATCGAAGAACAACTAAAAGGTTATTTGAACATCTTTAATAATCATGACGCAGTCCAGTTTCAGATATCTTTCGTTAAAATGAACGAAATCAGGTGACAGATTTCACAAAAGAAAGCCATGACATTTAAGTTAATGTCTCCAATACTGTTGACAAGGCCACTACTGCCAACAGGTGTTCATAGCCTCGAAAGGGATGTCAATTAACCCACTCAGACGTCTGTATCTTGTCCAAGAAATTTCAAATAAGAACGAAGGACTCTTGTGGCCAAAACAATATTTATATTTGAGAATTTTCTTTTACCTGACATCGCTTTGCTGCCAGCGGGCCTGTTCAGCAGCCCGACGAAGTTGTCTTGGTGTCATGCATGCATTTACCCACTTCCAACAGACCTGTTCAGTGTCCCAACGGGTTTACAAACACTTCCCACAACTCTCTGAGAAATTATTCACATTCTGATATATTTTTAAAGATATTCAACAGAGCGGGGTGACACTAAAAATTCCATTTTTTTAACACGACTTAATATTTCACAGGCCTTTAAATTTTTCTTGCTAGCCTTCATCAAGATCTGAAAAATAGTTCATTAATAAAACTAATTTTCAAGGACAGGGAGACATCGTTGAGTTGCTTCCTTAAAGGGTAGGGATAGCATAAAGAGATTTTTTAAAGATAATCGTGAATTCTTTCAAGTGAAAATTGAAACCGGGAAATCGACTTTCAAACAAAATATCATCTTTAACTAGCCTACAATTTTAGAGAAAGACAACAATTGATGCTCTGACAGCCTTTGACAGTTGTTTCGAGATGAAGCATTATGTTCTCTTTGTCTGAGCTAGACTGTAATACAGGCATGTATGGTTCAAAAGGACAGATAAACAAAAATGAAAACAAAACAAAACAAAACAAACCAGCAAAGAAAAACAGAAAGCGAAGAAATCAAAACAAAAAAATTTGTACAAAAAGGTGTATTAGAGAGTTATTAGGTAAAATACCTTTTGAGATCTTGGCCATTCACTAGGAAGGTGTCTGGATGTCCCTCTAAATTCTGCAGGCGAAAAGAACTGGGACCTAGCTTTTCAGCAATTAAAAATGGTCCCAACCACAAGTTTTGGAACTTAGTATGTTCGCCTTTCCCCTCATGAGGTTTGTTCCACTTAAGGACAAGATCACCTACCTCAAAATTTATGTCTGAGGAAGAATTGGAATCGAACCAGTTTTTGACAATGTGTTGATGTTGATCCAATTTTTTCTTTGCTTAAGCCCTTACTTCCTCTAACCTCAGCAAGGCATTAATCTGACTTTCTAGTGGAGGATAGTCTTCTTCTTGAACCTTCTGTGATAACTGTAGAGGTGGAAGAAGAATATGTGGTGGAAGAATCGCTTCCCTACTGTAAACGAGAAAAAAGGGAGAATATCCAACAATAATTTTAGGAGTTACCCTATCATCCCAGATTGCATTAAATAGTGCATTATGCCAGTTTTTGTGGTTTTCGGAGACCGTTCTCTTGATGATCTTGATCAGGTTTTTATTAGTTGATTCCGCCAAACGATTGCCTTGGGGGTAATAGCTGGCATAATACTTTAATTTTATTCCTTTTTCTAAAGAGAAATCACTCATTTCGAGAGACGAAAAATAGGAAGCATTATCGAACACTAGGCATTCAGGAATACCGGAACGAGTGATAATATTTGAATTTAGGAAAGATATTGCATGGCTGGTGTTTACCACTTTTAATGGTGCAGCCTCGGACCATCTGGTGAAATAATCTGTGGTTGTTATGATGTATTTATGCTTTTGCGCGGAGGTGGGGTTGATTGGGCCTATAATGTCAAGGCCCCATTGCTGAAAAGGGGATTCTACCAAGACAGGTTGTAGCAGGAATGTTGACTTCTGTACTCATCCAGAAGCCTTTTGACAGATTACACACTTGCGGCATAATGCATGGGCATCTTTGAAAAGAGTGGGCCAGTAATATCCTAACCTTAATACTTTGTGGGCAGTGGTGTCTCCACCGAAATTCCCACCAGCTTCCCCTACATGTAATTCTAATAAGACTTTATCTGCTTCATCTTTTTCTAGACAACGCATAAGTATTCCATCGAAATTTTGGCAAAACAATATGCCATTTACCAGCTGAAAAGAAGCAGATTTTAATCTTAACGCTCTCCTCTTTTTTGGATCAAGGTGACGTGGAGCTGATTCGTGAATTAGATAAAATTTAATGTCAACATACCAAGGACTAGTAAGATTTTGTGCACAGTAGATTTGATTTTGATTGGGCTGATCTTGAATTAACATATTAGTTTTATTTTGTTGTTCAATAGTTGAATCAGTGACCAATTTACATAAACCATGGACTCTAAAAATTTGTGCTGGAGTGATTTCAAGGTCATATTCTTGTAAGGACGTGACCCGTTTTTCCCTTTTTTCACCCAGTTCTTTCTGTACTAACAAATTTCTGACAGCGGGGTAAGGGACAATGACTTTCGTCCTAGATTTCAGTAGATAAGATCGAAAGTGTTTTACTTCTTTAAAAAAAACATAAGCCTGTTGATCTACTGTTGGGTAATTAAGTTCCACTCCTTTAAAGGCTGAGCTCATAAAGGCAATAGGAACTTTATTGTTTTCAGCATTCTTTTGGGTTAGGACAGTGACATAAGACCGATCAGAGACAAATGTGTAGAGAGTGAAATCACGCGAAAAATCAGGGCTCATTAGGGAAGGAGCATCTACTATAGCCTTTTTTATTGAGTCAAAATCTTGACTTTCTAGAGGTCCCCAATGGTACTGTACATCCTTTTTTATTAAGTTTTGTAATGGCCTGACCATTTCTGAAAAACTGGGGACAAACCTTCTAACAAAATTTATCTAACCTAAGAAAGATTGCATGGACTTTTTGGAAGAGGGAGGGGGCAGTTTTGAAATGACTTGGGTCCTTTCAGGGTCAATAATCATTCCTTCATTTGATATAATGAATCCGAGCAGCTTGCCTTGTTCTACTACAAAGACAATTTTTTTGGGATTTAAAGAGATGTCTTACTTACGACATCGTTGTAGAACAAATCTTACATGAGCTAAATGATCTCCTTTGTTCTTTGAGAAGACAGTGACATCATCTAGATAAGCTACTACAGATTGGTTGATTAGACCATGGAAAGAGATATCCATCGCTCTCTGAAAAGTGGCACCGACATTTATAAGCCCAAAGGGCATCTTTCTATAAGCATAAGTACCCCATGGAGTATGAAAATTGGTCTTCAGTTGGTCTGGGGGAGACATAAGGACTTGGTTATAACCTGAAAAACCATCCAGCAGTGATAATCTTTCAGAATCAGATACTTGTTGAAGGATCTGTTCCATGGGAGGAACAGGGTAGTTGTCTTTATCAGATGCTCGGTTTAAATTTCAGAAATTGACACATAGTCAGATTTCACCACTCTTCTTCCTTATTGGGACAAGATTAGAGACCCACTGTGTATGTCTTACCGGGAAGATTATTTTAGCATTCAAGAGTTTGTTTAGTTCTTTCTTGATTGTTGGTTCAAGTTTTGGGTGCATCTTTTTTAACATTTGTTGAAAAGGTTGCGTCTGGGGTTTCATGGGAATAATGTGTTGAATGATGTTAGGATAAAACATTTTTAGATCGTCATATGTCCAAGCAAAGACATCCTTAAATTCTTTAAACAACTTAATAAACGTTGTCTTTTCTTGCTCAGAACATCCCATCCCCAAATTGATGCACCGTGGGTTATCTTTAGTTCCTAAATTTACTTTTTCATGTGTCAAGGAAGAACTATTTGTTTTACAATTCACTGATTTTCTGAATTTATCGTGCAAATCATAAAATATTTCTAATCTTACCACAGATTTTGGGATAGAATTTACCAGATCTGATGTTGACTCTGGAGATCTTGGATCCGGTATTACCGTAAAATTGCAAAGGTCTTCGTCGTGGGTACCTTCGTCGATAATTGCACCTTGGAAAGTATCTTCCATGTGCAGAAAACTGATGATCTGTCGATCATCATCGAAAACTCTCCAATTAGTGATATTTTATGGGATGGATGGTCTGAAAAATAACTCGACGAAAAACGCATTTGGAGAAAGGCCTTCTAGAGGAAAAATTTTAGAGGCAACATTAGCTAACAAATCAGCCTCGGAATTATTCAATCTCGGAATAGAATTAATGTTAAACGCAGAAAATTTGTTCATTAAATTCCATACCTCAGTTTGATAGATTTTCAGGTGTGGAGATAAACAGTGAATATAATTCTTTACCTGTCTAACCACAATTTATGAATCACCAAAGACTGTTAAATTTTGAATCCTCAAATCTAGTGCTTTTCTGAGACCTTATGAAAATGATGAAGACTTGTATTCTTGAAAATATTTGCAAGTTTTAATTCAAGTGTTCTTATGCAAATGGATCAATTTTGCAAACACAACTTTTATAGAAATTACACATTTAAGATGCATATAAACAACAGCAAATAACAGTGAA
>ML786844.1:254367-274667 GCA_009831015.1 Picea engelmannii
GAAGAAGATGGAGGTGAGGGTGGTGGAGAAGCACCATTCCCTCCATTTCCATTTGGAGTTTTATCACCACTGTCTCCCTTGTGCTTTGAAGGGTTGGAGCCTTCACCTTGCAACCTTGTATTCCTTTCTTCCATCAAGAGTTTAATCATTTCTCTCATTTCCATGAAAGCCTTTATGAGATCTTCATCTTCTGTAGGAATATGTTCATGACTCTCTTCATGAGCCATACTTGGTGAATGCCTCCTTGAAGCTTGCAGTGATGATATAATCTTTCTTCTTGTAGGATGAGAACTTGGCTCTACAAGTTGACCTTCTCCTCTTGTGATTTTTAACCTTGTTAGCATCAGAAAACAAAACACTTGCAAATAATCAAGTCTTCAAAAAACCTAAGCTCTGACACCAACTTGATCTGAAAATGATGAAGACTTGTATTCTTGAAAATATTTGCAAGTTTTAATTCAAGTGTTCTTATGCAAATGGATCAATTTTTCAAACACAACTTTTATAGAAATTACACATTTAAGATGCATATAAACAGCAACAAATAACAGTGAACAGAAAACACATAACACAACAAATGATAAAGGAGTTCACCCCTCTCTTGGGCTACATCTCCTGGTCCAGCTTCCAATGGATCTTTTGTATTATTTTCTCAAAGTGATAAAATATGTTCTTTACAATGCTCAAAATGCCAAATAGATGGCTCCAATGGCTTCAGAACGTCCAAAAACCCCTAGCTGGGCTTTTTCGGCACCTCGTTTGGCCAAAAATTGAAGAAGATAGGATTCCTGGAAGTTCCCCTTCAAACTTGTTGTCTCTAGATCACCAAAATGCACCTCTTGTTCCTCAACCTATCCCTCATGTGCATATATGTGTTAAAACCTAGAACCGAGTGCAACCGCACAACTGTACGAACTGTAGGATGGTTACACGCCTAAACCCTAACCGTCTAGGACCGTGGGCATGTGAAGCACCATATGACCGCGCACATATATACAAAGGGCCAAAGGTTTAAACGGTCGGAACGACGCGCGCCATGGTTACATTGTATACACATGAGACCAGGGGCCAGGGCTAAGCCCCGACCCAGACCACGCCCCCATTGAAAATCAATTCAAATTCAAATAAATTTATTGCCATATATATAATAAGAAACATATGGTGGCACACCGGTTAGGCATCCCTTCCCAAAGCGTTACCCCTGCCTGGAGGTTGCGGGGTCAAATCCAGCCAACAACATAAATTTTAAACCAACGCTAGGGTGACACGTGGCAGCCATTGATTGGTCCATGTGTCGGCATTTCATTCGCCACCAATGACACGTCTCATACACCAACTCATCCACAATCCTGCCAACCAACACCTGCCACGTGTTGTATGGCCCTGCCACATATCGTATGGCTCTACCATGTGTCATACGGTCCTGCCACGTCAGCATCCATATGGACTGTATAGACTGTACAATCAACACATTTTTTTTGCATGTTTGTCATTTTGAACAGAACGTGATATCTCTCTCATCCGACATCTGTTTGAACCCAAACAAGTTGTGTTGGGTTTGTGACAATGAGGCCTACGCTCCCGTTCGATTTGAAGAAATTCCGAGCACTTTGAGTTTTGAGAAAAATTTTATCCCCTGGATCAACATGACTAGAAAGTCTCAAGGATGCCTCAGATCAATTGGTAACCATGAACTCCTGAATATCCTGAAAGGAAAAGGAAAAATAGAAAGATTTAGATACATATTCAAACATTAATTTGCAAATTTCAAATTAATATAACTAGCTACAGAATCTTGTGATTCTGTAGCTAGTTATTTTAGTAAATGAAATCCAATTTATTGAAAGAACAAAGAAATCTAGTTTTAACAAATAATCCTATTTTAAGATAAAAGGGTCATACCTCCAACTGTAAGATCAAATCGTATCAGGCAATCTTGGAATTTACTATGGCTGTTGCAGCCTCAACATTCTTAAATATTACATTGCCTGTAGTCTTCACACGTTTCTCTTTTCTTTCAAAGACATATCAAGCCTATGGTTTTTATTAGTTAAGGCATCAATCTGATCAGTGAGAGCCTTAACATGTGACTGTAGGATGGGTACATCATTGTACTATTTATGGGTCAGAAACAACAAACTTCACACTTCGATTGAGCGACGCTCTCTCGGGAACAAACATGATTGTGAACCGGAGCATCTTCCACACAGACAGTAGATTTATTACCCAATTTAATACCAGGAAACTCTGCATTACGTTTTAGATAGGGAGGTAAATTGTCCACAAAGTTGTAGGGCTGATCAAGGTGTGGCTCGAATGAATGAGGGTCTTCTTCAGTGAGGAACCTATCGATTTCGGAGTCTGAACTCTCATGGACCTCTATCATGCTGATCGAGCTCACATGAGAGTTTGACTTGTTACGAAGCCTCCTTGAAATCAGCCTCCTGGCTCTTTTGTTCTTAAAATTTATATCAGCATTGTTTTTAGATATCTTGCCTGTAGATTTATTTAATTTTTTAATAGAGTCATTAGGGTGTATAACTTGCTCACGAGCCTACTCAATAACCTTTGGATCAAGTAAGGGTATGTTGTAGGAGGCTGAGACACAGGCCTGGGTAGGTGAGAGGGGCACTATAGGGTAGACAAGGGTCTCTTCAACTACGAGTTTGTCGACCTCCTCCATATCAGGGTTACCATAACCTTTTCTGGTTATGAATGAATCCCAACTATCATTCTGCAATTCTAATTGATGCACAAGCAAGATTTTAATCAAGCCATGATGGAAGAGGCTCGAGTTTGATCGTTGCTTTCTATACTTTTTCCCATTTTATAAAGGCTCCTCAATAAATAATACGGCATGTTCAAGGGAAACCCCATAAAAATCATGAGCAGATGCAAATGGTATAGAAACACAAGACCAAAACGTCCTTCACAGGTGATAAACTGTTATAACACAGCAAGAAGACCGTGCCAGCGAAATTTGAGTAAAGAGATGGGCATACCTTTGTCACATCCTTTTATCTTCTGAGATGTAAAGAGAAGAGTCCAAGGAACCTCTTCCACCTTTGCATTTTTGAACCACCTTTGACCACTTGCAGGGAGTCCTATAGCTTGAATCAAGAAATCCTTTGTAGCCTCAAGTTGGAAATCACCCACCCTAGCTCTACACCCATCGAAGGAGAAATTGAATTCCTGGGCAGTTTGTAAATTGAAACCCTGAAATTTTCTAAGGAAAACGAGCCATCCATTACTCTCAAGATCCTCTCTGGAATTGTCATATAAGAGAAAAGTTTGAATTCCATTAGGTTCAACTCTAACTATAGGAGCCATATTGAATGAAAGGGTAATCAATCAAGCACAGCGCATAGGGAAGGTTTGATAGAACAGAGCAGAGCCATACCCTTAGCCTGAGAAACACCAACAATGAACAACGTATGAGCAGAAAACTCATAACGATAAGATGGGTGTTAATTGAAATGCATGCGAAGAGGGTTTGCAAAGCCCAAGACCAGTCTTGGAAATGATGGCTGACTGCAAATCCTATTTCCACCTTTCAAAAAGTACAAGCCAGGACCATAGCATCAAAAAGGAAATGAGTGTGAGATATAGTGGGTTCGATCATATGGTTTGAGAGGTTGAAAATTGAAAATAAAAAACCTAGTAATGAGGAAACATATAACCAAAAATCAAACAAAAAAAACCATACCAATGCTCAAATCAAAATATCCTTTGTTGACATAACTTACAATCCCCAAGCATATTTTTCATTCCAGGAATCGAAACAAAGTGAATAGTCTTCATTGCAAGGAACAAGGCTTCATTAATAAACTGTAGAAACAATTTACCTTTAATAAAATTTCAAACAAAATGGTAACACAGTCGCAAGTTTTCATGCTTTCAGTCATGAACGAAACATGAAAAACAATAGGGAAAAGTGACAACTTACAACTGTCATTTTGAAAATTGCTCATGAAGAGTAATAAAAATTCATGACCCTAGTTAGGCAGCTATATAGATCATTTAATTGATATGAAAAGTTAAAAAAATGTTGGGCTGCCAACACTACCAAATGTTCCTTTGGACTTGATGCATGGAAGAGATGTTGATGTAAATGAAAAATGAAAAGAGGACAGAGCCCGCAAGTTCATCCAGAGGATTCAAAAGATACACCAGGTAGTCAGGGAACAGTTCGAGAAAATTCAAGCACAATATAAAGCTCGGCATGACAAGCACATGGTTGATCATCAATTCCAGGTTGGAGATTGTGTATGGATTCACATCAGCAAGGAGAGATTGAAGGGCGAAGGTAAGAAACTCAAGCCCATTCATTATGGACCCTTCACTGTCTTGGAGAAAAGAGGTGTCAATGCTTTTTGTCTAGATATTCCACCTTATATGCAGATTTACTTAGTTGTGAACGTTGAGAACTTGAAACTTTTTTAGCCTCCCATGATCATGGATCAAGATGAGGAAGTTTCAGTTCCATCAGTTGATGAGTTTTCAATTGATTACTTGGATGAGCTATAGGAATATATCATCCTGGATAGGGGGACGAGGACTTCACACAGGGTTGATTTTGATTATCTTCGAGTAGGATTAAAAGGCACACATCCAAGCAAGGCAAAGTGGATCGAGAAGGACAAAGTGAGGAGACTCTTCCCTCACTTACCAATTGATTGATGAAAGATTTTGGTGGTCCAAAAATCTCTCAATAGGAAGGTGTGATCCAAAAAGGATCCATAGGAGGCTAAGAATAACTCAGAACTCACAAAGGCAACTTAGAACGCTCAGAATGGCTCCAACAGAAAGAGAAAGGGAAAAAATCCAAAGTTCTCAAAACTTAGTGAAGACATAATAATTGTGAAAAGAGTGTCACAACATTTCTAACGGTTAAAATGGCTCGTCAAAAGGAGTTACGATTTGAAATATATTCACGGTCAAAGTTGTGGTCAAATAGGACTAGTCAACAGGGGGCCACATCATCATTCGTACTTATGACGTCAGCAACTGACATGGCAGGGTGACATCAGCATGATGACTGCTAATGTTAGCATGCCACATAGAAGCACTGGAAGCTACCACATGTCACCCACCAATGGGATTTTCAGGGGTCCATGTGGACCAGTAGAAAAGTGCCACATGGCACCTCCATGCAATGCCACATGGCACCACCCAGGAAGCGCCACGTGTCAGGTATGAATTGACGGGGCAATTGACGTCAATAGATAGGTGGACTAATTAGAGGGAGCAATGTGTCCCAATCAGCGGGTGACATGTGGCATCCCCAAAACATCCAATATCAACCCGTGAACGAATTTCAAATTTAAAAAAATGGTTGGTCCGCCAAATCTGGTGGACCACGCCAATTTTAGAAGCAGTTGGAAGAACTTATAGACTTTGATAAATTTAGTAGGAAATGTATATATATATATATATATATATATATATATATATATAACCAACACACCAAAATGAAGTCTAGTGGGATTCGACCCCTGAACCTTCATCGATGTCCAAGCCTTAACAAATCCACCCATAACCAATGAGCCACGGGTACCTCTTAGTACATCCGCCCACAATTATTACTTAAAAGGTGCAATCCTCCCAGAGCCAGGGGAGAGGCATGGACCCTACAAAATTGCGGGCATGAATTTCAAGGCGAAGGACAGTCATCATTGCAGGTTGCAGAGGGCACAAAAACTGAGACATAATTCTTCTTGGGCCTGGGAGTGCTAGAGTTGGATCAGAGCGTGGAGACAGTCATTTTTGGGTAATTCGATGCCATGAATTCAATGGTGATGTTTGTTTTCTGACATGATCATGATTTCTGTAGCTTGATTTTAGAATGAGGTATATTTATGTTTTTTCCAAATTCTTTTGTTGACTTAATAAAAGAGCCTACCCATTTGAGAGCAAGACCCGAAGACATAGTCCACTAGGGATGAACTCCGTTATCAATTTTTTGTCTTCAAATATGATGCTTATGTCTCTTCATTTTTAATTTTTCCCTTCTTTAATGATGCACTTTAATTTATGCTCATTTAATACAATTCTTCATAAGTCACGATGAAAAGATCTTGGATCATGAGGAGAGGCCTCAGTGGGAGGACTGGTGTCTCTGGTATCTGTTCCATTAGAATATACTACACACACTTGTGTTGAAGGGTGTAGGAGGGGTGGCCCTCCATGATATCCCCCCAACAAACATGGATCCTTGAAAATGCCAGGACCCATGTCGATGATTTAATAAGCGTCTGAGCTAGTGCGGACAAGGGGAAGAATGTTATCAATGTTGGCAGAATGGTGATCTCTTCTAGAATTGAGATAGAGAATTTCAACGGTAAAAAAATTGAGATATGGAATCTCAAGATAGAGGACCTTCTTGTAGACAAAGAAAAATTGATCATTATCGATCATGGTACATAGCGTACTAGTACACAGACTGCTAGCACATAGTCTACTTGTACACAACCTACCAATACACAAACTACTAGTACACAACCTATTGGTATGTTGAAGGAAGATTGGGAGAATTTGGATAGAAGACCACAGATTACTATTCAACTCTTCCTGGAAGATTCAATGTTGTTGAATGTCTAAGGAGAATCTACAGCCAAGGAACTATGGGATAATTTAGGGAATTTGTATCAATCAAAGTCCCTGGTAAACAAGTTGTTTCTTCGAAAGATTTGTATCATATTAGGATGGAAGATGGACATTCTGTGACAGAACATCTAAATTCCTTTAATACTCTGATAAGTCAACTTGTCTATGTTAATATTACAATGGTAAAAGAAGATAAGTGTATTACTTTTTTATGTTCTTTTCCAGACTCTTGGGATAATCTAGTTGTAGCAATTGGTAGTACCACTCAATCTACATTGAAGTATGAGGATGTAGTTGCATCCTTGTTATCTAAAGAGATGAGGCCTAAAATCATGGATGGTTAGACCACAAATGCTTTATTTGTAAGAGGCCATACCCAAGACAGGAATCTTGGTAAGTCTTCGAGGGGGAGATCTAAATCTATAGGTAGATCTAAGTCTCGAGAAAAATATTTGAGGAAATGTTGGAATTGTGGTAAAAAAGGGAATTATAATAAATATTGCAAGTCTAAGAAGGTTTATAAGCCAAAGGGATATGATAATACCTCTTCCACAGAGGAAAAAACCTCCACTGAAGAAGGAGGTGATGTTTACCTAGAATCTACAGGTACACATGCAAATCGTGGTGTATGGTTGATCGACTCAAGTGCATCATATCATATGACTCCTCATAGGGAGAGGTTCTGTGAATATGAAAAATATGATGGTGGTGATGTATTCCTAGGAGATGACTCAACAACCAAAATCATTGGACATGGAAGGGTTAATTTGTTGCTAAAATATGGAAGGATTATAACTCTCCCTGGGGTTCTACACATTCCAAAACTTTCCAAGAGCCTAATATATTTAATCAAGTTGGATGATGCAGGTGTGGATACTTTATTGGGAAATGGAACTTGTAAGATGGAACGGGGAGCAATGGTATTGATGAGGGGAGTTCGGTGTGGAACTCTGTACAAGTTGTTTGGAAGCACTTCTACTAATGGGTGTAACAGTTTTGTTGTCCCTAAGAAAATAACTAAATAATAAAATACCAATAATGTCCCTAGAAAGAAGACCATGATGTGGCATAAGAGACTGGGGCATATTGGAGAAAAGGGCCTTCGAACACTACACGGTAAAGGTATGGTTGAAGGTATGTATAATTTCACTCTAGATTTTGATTTATGTGAACATTTCATATATGGTAAACATAATCAAGTAATATTCTCATTTGGTGCTACAAGAGCAAAGGGGATATTAGAGTTGATACACAATGATGTGTTTGGACCTGTGCCTATTCCATCACTAGGTAAATATGTGTATTATGTTTCATTCATAGATGATTTCTCAAGGAACACATGGATTTGTTTTCTTAGAAATAAATCTGAAGTATTTGATAAGTTTAAAGAGTTTAAGGATCTGGTAGAAAATAAAAGTATTGAGGACACATAATGGTGGAGAATTATGCGGAAATGAATTTGAAGAATTCTGGAGAAATGAATTCGAAGAATTCTGTAAGAAGTGTGGTATATCAAGGAAGAAGAATACTCCATACACACCTTAGCAAAATGGAGTTGTAGAAATGATGAACAAGACACTGATAGAAAAAACAAGGAGCGTTCTTAGTGGTGCCGAGTTAGGACAGGAATTCTGGGAAGAGGTAGTGGGTATAACATGTTACCTGGTCAATCGATCACCTTCATCAGCGTTGGATGATAGAACTCCACATGAGGTATGGATTGGTAAGAAAACCTCTCTTAAACATCTCAGAGTGTTTGGTTGTGATGCTTATGTACATGTTCCAAAGGAAAATAGGAGGAAGATGGATAATAAAGTTGAAAAGTGTATCTTTATTGGTTATAAAGATGGTGTGAAAGGTTACGAAATTTGGAACCTAGAAACTAAGAAGATTGTTTATAGTTGGGATGTTGTTTTTAGAGAGGTGAAAGATGTTCCCAAATAGGAATTCCTATCAAGGAAAGAAGAACATGAGAAAATAGAGTTTCATTTGGATAATGAAAAATCTGAATCAACTGAAGAAGATGAAGTAGAAGAAGAAGAACCTCATACCCCAATATTGAGAAAATCGGTGAGGGAAATAAGGCAACCGGGAATGTATAGTCCACCTGATTTTCGTTCTAATTTTTCTTTATCTATTACTGATGAAGATCCTAGAATTTCCAGGGAAGAAGTGAATTCATAGGATAATAAACTCTCGAAGAAGGCCATGGTTGAAGAAATGGATGCCTTGGATAAGAATGAGGCATGGGATCTAGTTGAGTTGCCCTATAGAAGAAAATTTGTTGGTAGAAAATGGTTTCTTAAGAACAAGTTTAATGCAGAAGGAAAAGTGGAGAAATACAAAGCTCGATTAGTAGCAAACGGTTATTCCCATGTAGAGGGAATTGACTTTGGTGAGTTTTTTTATTTTGTTTCCAAGTTAAATTCTATTATATTTCTTTTATCTATTCCTACTTCTTTTGATCTTGAAGTGGAACAGATGGATGTGAAGACAACATTCATGCATGAGGATATGGAAGAAGAAATCTACATGAAGCAGCCAGAAGCCTTTGTAGTGAAGGAAAAGAAAGATTTGGTATGTAACCTAAAGAATTCACTATATGGTCTGAAGCAATCACCTAGTATGTGGTACCAAAAGTTTGACACATACATCTTTGGATTGGGATTTGTGAGAAGCAGGGTTGATCACTATGTATATTCCAAGCAAGTTGGTAATCACTTCATTTATGTAGTGTTGTATGTTGATGACATGTTGTTGTTAGGAAATAACATGGATGTTATCAAGGAGGTGAAATCATAACTATCCTCCAAATTAGACATGAAGGATCTTGGTGCTACTAAATTCATTATGGGAATGGAGATTAAAAGAGATCGGGCAAACAAGAAACTCTAGTTGAATCAAAGAAAATATGTTGAGGTGATATTACAGAGGTTTAATATGCATGGAAGTAAACTGATCAAGGTTCCTATTCCTATAGGTGTAAAGTTATATGCATATCAGTGTCCCAAGACACAGGAAGAAGAAGAGGACATGCCCCATTTTTTGTATGCCAGTGCAGTTGGAAGTTTGATGTATGAAATGGTTTGTACTAGACTGGAAATTGCACATGCAGTGGAAGTTTTGAGCAGGTATATGTCAAAACCAAGGAAGGAGCATTGGACAACAGAAAAGAGGGTCTTCAGGTATTTGTGTGGCACTACCAGTTATGGATTATGCTACCAAAGAAGACCATTATTGGACATAGTGTTGGACATAAATGGGTTTGTTTATGCAAATTGGGCTAGAGATCTGAATCACAGAAGATCTACAAGTGGGTATGTGTTTAACCTATTTGGAGGAGATATCAGTTGGGTGAGCAAAAGACAGGCTATAGTGGCACTCTCAACTACAGGAGTTGAATACATGGCATACACTCATGTGAGAAAGGAAGAAATATGGTTACATAGATTGTGTTCATGTATTGGGTTGGTGCAACAAGCAGTGAGATTAGATTTTGACAATCAGAGTGCAATCTTCCTGGAAGAACACTACTTATCATTTTAAGAAAAAACATATTGATGTTCGATATCACTTTGTGAGAGACATGGTTGAAGAAAAGAAGGTGTTGTTGGAAAAGGTTGACACTTTGAAGAATGTTGTAGATTCATTGACAAAGTCTGTGAGCACAGAGAAGTTCTCCTGGTGTAGAGTAACAATGGGAATTGTTTCCCTGGATTGTTGATTATGTAATCCTGTGAACCCATGTATGCAAAGAAAACAACAAGTGGGAGAATGTTGGGTATGTGTTATATTCTTTGCATGTGTGTGTGTGAGGGCGCGTCAGATTCAACAACTTCTATTTTAGCGGATTTTTCTATCTTTAGTGGTTTTCTAAATTAATCCTGGATTAAGGGATTAGGGTTTTGGTAGCTACGAAATACTTAAAATATTGTATATATTGTATTGTGATTGGTGAAATTAATACAATGAAGAGTTGAAAGGTGTGGCACCAAGGAAGGTTGGTTTTCTCCCTGTTAAGGTTTTCCAGCGTAAATATTTGTGTACTGCATGTATGAACCATTGATTATTTTTTGTTTTTCTTAAGAATCTGTATGCATTTGTTTACTTCATAGGTTTAAAACTTACACTATGAACACTTGGGGAAATGCCACAATATATTGGTGAAGAGTGTTAGAATACAAGTCCATCATCCTTACCTAAATTAGTAGCGTGAAGAAAATAACACCTAAATTCATTCAAGTGGATCACAGTTCATTAGCATCCCTTGAAGGTAAACTATCTAACCAAACTATTTGTTATCAATCATAAAAAATTATTAAAGAA
This sequence comes from Picea engelmannii, assembly GCA_009831015.1. Taxonomy (NCBI): domain Eukaryota; kingdom Viridiplantae; phylum Streptophyta; class Pinopsida; order Pinales; family Pinaceae; genus Picea; species Picea engelmannii. The sequence continues at coordinate 265,300 of ML786844.1, forward strand.
TATTTTGAATAAAAAATCAATGCAACTGAATGTTAGTTATTTCTATCGTTGTTCAAATATAGGAGTTGAGTTTGGTTGTTGTTACAAAACTTTTAGGCATAAAAAAAATTAAAATATTATAAATAAGTAATCATATTGTTAAAATGCTTATGGATTCTTAAACATAGTTGGTAAGAAATCTTGTTCAAAAGAACATAACACAGTGCATCATGTATTGTCACAATCAAGATTTAATAACATCATAAGAAAATGACATTTTATAAAGAAAACATCTAATCTCATTAAATTAAATGTCAAAACCCTTCAAAAATATTCAATTAGTAGAGACAACCTTGACATAATAAAATTATTCTATTAGTAGAGACAACCTTGACATAATAGTCCAAAGAAATTTGTGGGCCTTCACTAGTAAGTTTTCTCGTTCTGACATAAAGTTAATCAAAGCAATTAAGGGACTAGTGTAGAATTTTTTCACAAGACCACTAGGCCTTCTTCTAACCAGAGGGATGTACTAAAATTAAGAATGGGTTCTAGGGATTGTGAATCCCATATTACACACTTTCTTGATAATACATTGACTTAATTGTACGAGAGATTCAAGAATGAACATAATGCATTGAAATTGGGCCAAATAAATTTTGAGAAATACAAGCCTTAGGTATGTTAGAATAAACACAATACCTATCACATGTTGTTGCAGATGCCACATAGGATTCAATAATTATTATTTCAAACACACACACACATTCATCATGTTTTGCATACTAAACTTATGCAAGAATGATCTGCAATACTACCAACCACATCATTTAGATACTTTATTCATAACATCATGTGTACAAGGCGAGAGAGACAAACATGTTATGAGAAAAAAATATTAAATGACACATTCTCTAGGTGTAGTGTAATGGAATTATAGAGAAAACACATGCATGTGAGGTAAGTGTATGAATTTGGGAGGATGATGGTTGATATGCAAAGCTCCAAATATGTCTTGTATGAACTAGATAGTGGGAAACAAATAAAAATATACAATTGTTGCATCCCATGTCAGTGGTGTGTCCATAAAGGGAATATTTTATTTCAAACTATACTTAGAAATGTCAAGGAGGATTTAATGTAGCAAGTAACTTATGTCTTAATTTTTGTGCCACCAAATATGAGACTACAAATTCATCAAAGAATTCTTAAAAAAGACTCATCACTGTGTTTAACATTTCCATGTGGCTTGATGGATGGGAAAGAATTTTAGAATATGGAAAGGTATATTTTTCAATGGTACTATATTTTTAATGGTGGATTGTGGTATGAACTACACCCTCTAGTCACAAAATGAGATTTGAAGCCAATATTATCACTCAAAGATAGTCAACCTAATGGTCCATATTGCATACAAGCATGGACCAGGTGGTAGTGAAGACAAAAGGGTAATATTGAAGGAGCATAACTTGTACATAAGTGATGATAGGTTCCATGACTTTTCTTATCTACACGCATTACTTTTAGTTTTTCCATAATGATTCAATGAGGAAAATATACATACGGATCAACATTATATTTAGTTAGATGGTTGTGCATGTCAGTACAAAAATGCATGTGTATTTCAATGGTTGTGTCTATTACAAAAAAAATAGAAGGTGCCACATATTTGGAACTATTTTGAGATTGGGCAAGGGAAAGGAGGGCATGAAGGAGTTGTTGTATGCATCAACACTACATTACATAGGAATGAATTGAATTTTATAACAAATTCCCCTATTTGATATGAAAAATCTATAGTTGAATGGTGTTCTTTAGTAATAGTAGAGGGAATAAGAAGGTGAGAGGAATTGACAAGGAAAAGACATGTGCAATATTTTTGGGAGGTGGTCGATGTAGATTGGTCACGTGCATATCATTGCAACAGAGTACATGGAACTCATGGATTTCATTTAGTTCAAACCTCAAACAAAAATATAGTGGAAATATGAATAATAAATCTTTCTTTCTTTTTTGTGGCCCATGTAGAAATGGTCAATGAGATGACCGTGAATCCACACATTGGGTTAATATATGCGATTGTATATTACATGACATTGATTAATGTATAACTATTGAATTAACCCAATTGGAGGAGGACTAGTCAACTATTTTACCATAATATGATCATGTCTCATATCTTGTGCAACCAAGAATTGAGGCCTCAACTAGCCCCAAGTCAATCATTTTGGGGACCCCACTTAAAATTATTAATCGAACTTCATCAAGTAGACCTTTTTCTCCCTTGGCTTTGCTCCTTTTACGCTTAATTGGTGATTGTGGGTTGCTTGCTAGAATCACATTCACTATATGTGAGTTGTATCCTCATATTTTATAACAAAATCATGATAGTTCGTGGCAGTTACATTATCAAGTTGGTTTGCGTCACAAATTTGTTCTTCCCATACTTATTGCGTTGCATGTATCCTAGTCTTTGCTTTTGTGCCTCTTGGATTTAACTATCTCTAACCTACTTACAAGTGGTGAATCTTTGTCTAGAGTCATTGAAGCCATTTTACATCAGGGACTGATTCATTAATGAGCTTTGGGAAGAATTGACAATTTTACTGAGTGATGGGTATTATGTGCTCCAAACATCAATAGACCATTTTCCTTAGTTAAAATCAATAAGTGCTTATAAATTCTTCCAATGTTTATGAATGTATTAAAATCTTATATAACAATGATCCAAAATGAATGGATGGAACTCAATTCGAACCAAGCACCATCCTAAACTAGACTCAAACTTTCAATTAAAAGTACAACCACAATGATGCTTTGATGATCAAAGTAGGTTGCCTATATGATGTTTTGATCATCAAAGTAGGATGGTTGGTAAAGGTTTTGTGACCATTCATTAGAAAGCCCCACTTATCCTTTATGCTCACAAAAAAAAGTATTCTTAAGTAAAAGGTAAAGTTAAAAAATTGTAAATTTATAGTCTCATTCAACAAAACCTTTGACCTTTACTTTATTTAATCTTTTTCCTTCTCCAACATGTTATGTCTGACCTTTTATTTCGGATTCTCTAATTTTGAAAGTTCTCCAAAGTTAGCGGACCCTTTTTTTGTCTTTGAATAAAAGTTAAAAATTAACCATAAAATCATTAGTCATTAGACCACCCTTAGCTTTTAAGTTGTTTCTATGGATGTATTTGCTTTGTATTTTATTTATGTTGCCTTGTTTATATTCTTAACAATTTTGTTGTTTCTATGGATGTATTTGCTTGTATTTTATTTATGTTGCCTTGTTTATATTCTTAACCACTGGTAACAGAACCAGGCTGAGGAGATCGGATCCACCTCGAAGAAAGGTCTGCGAAATGTTGTGGGGTTTCCTAAGATCGGATTGGAACCACGCAAAGGATCTCTCACGAAGACTATGAGGTCCATATGGTCGTGCAGGTTCGGGAAGAGAGTGTGATTTCCGTTGTGATGACCAAGAAGCTTTGAAAAAATGCAGTCGAGAGACCGAAGTCACAGATTTGGAGTTTCAAGTCTCCATGGAGGATCTCAAAGGTTTCGAAGGCTTGAAATGCTTGCAATGGTGAATTGTCAGCAAATGTGATGGGTTTTGAACGCATGTATGGTTGCAAAGGAGATTAGGGTTCGGAATGTGATGGGTTTTGAACGCATGTATGGTTGCAGAGGAGATTAGGGTTCGGAGCGACAATGCCGCACAAGAATGACGGTTTTGCAGCCAGGACAGTTGTGGCACTCGATTCTTTGAATGGAATTTTAAAACTCCTTTAATTCAACATGAGAAACTCACCATTTGACGGTCGTATTGCAGCTGGAGCCCGGAGCCACAACTTCTGTCAGTTTTAGAGAGGTATTTTTTTCTTTCATTTTGCACAATTCCCCAATTTTATCATTGGTTCTGGCTAGCTGAGGTTTAATGTAAAAACGGTTGTAAATGGTGCTACGGTGAGGAGAAGATTTTGGGTTGCCCCCGATGGTGCCAATAGAGACGTGGACTCCAAACTGACTCACGCGAACTCCTCCTCCTCCACCTCGCGCTACCGGATCCATCCCTCTGTGTTATTTGTGTCCTGGTTTTGTGTGTTGTAGAGAGGTGGATTTGAATTAGAAGATGTCATGAATTGCATCCTTCACTTCAACTGGATTGGATTATCATCGATGATCCAAAGTATAGCAAGATAAATAGCGTGCAAAGGCACTCACTAGTTTACAGACCACAGATGATAGGAGGGCACCAACCAAGATACGCGTGGACACAAAGATACATGTGGATATTTGTGGAATTCAGCTTATCTTGACGTGCAAGTTTGAGGCAATATCGTCTGGTGCAATGACCGACCGAAGGTGGTGGCAAAAGACATAGCAGAAGGTGAAATTCCTATGCAGCTTCAAGGTTTCGATTCTTCCACACCCTCGGATGGAAATTCGTGGCACAATGGTGGCAACGATGTAATATTGTATCGGATGAAGATGCTTGAGGCCATATCACGAGCCCCGCCAGTGAGGGTTTGATAGACATGGCTAAGGAGTAGTGGGGTGTCAATGGCTATGATTCCATGAAGGGGATAATATGGTTCAAGGAAAACGGTTTCGAGGTCAGGGTTAACAACCAGAGCCCTAGATACGATGAGAGAGAACAAATGCGGGAGCCAAAGCTGTGCTAATGCCCGAGCCACAAAAATATGGAAACCGCATGGAGCTTACAGGAAGAAACCGTGTCCATTCTCGATAAAAGAGGAGCCACCTTTCAAAAAGAGAAGGGGCCTCTGAGCCTGTGGTCGAGGTGATCCACAACGGGCACACGATGGTGGTCTACAAGTTTGGTGCCTTTGGCGCGATTCCAGAATTGATGGAGTTTCTCCACGATAGAAACTCGCATGGCAAGAAAGAGCGCTCAATAATCTCTGCAAATGCCACAAAACCAAGGTTTTCTTTGCATATGGCACAAGAACAAGATTTAAAAGCTAGGTTCGCTATTGCATGAGACTATCATGAAAACAAATAGATCCATTGGCATGATGGGTTAGATTGTTGAGAAGTAACAAAAGGGCATGATCTGATACATATAGTGATAAAGACGCATGGAGTTGTGATAGTGAAGGCATATATGTTTCTTCTATATAGATTTGGAACCCATGGGTTTGAAGGAAGCATGAGGTTGTGTGGCAAGGGTGGAAGACGATCTTGTGAAGGTGAGAAAATGATGGCATTTGTAGGTGTTGGTCAAAGAAGCAATGGTTATTCCGAGAGTTCTAGAGGTAATAATAGCAATAATTTTCTTTGGAAATGAAAATTTTTAAACTACATGTAAATGGGCTTATGATTGTAAGACCTAGTTAAGCATGCATACCCCTAGAAAAGTCTAGAGTGTTCCAGATACCCTAGTTATAAGATTTAAAGGGCGGTGGATCTAGAGAATTTCCCCAAATCAAGTTTAAAAGGGGGAATGCTAAGTTAACCTTGACTTGAGAATGAGTCAAAGAGTTTTAAGTCTATAGTCATGGTTTTGGGGTCCATGGTTTTGGTGGCCCATGGTATGTTTCCCGTAGTATTGCATGGAATCAAGCCTATAAATAGGTTTGAGATCATCCATTGTAAAGTGTCAGAAGTGAGCAGTGTCAATGTTTCATCAAAACCTGCAAAGTAGATCTAGCTAAAGAAAGTACAAACAAAAATTATCAAGAAAGGACAAGAGATTCAATATGAAAGAATGAGAAAATATATTCACACTACTCCAATGAGCTAATCAATAATTATCATTGTGATATAATGAATATGATGATACAATGAATGAGTGGAATCCACTCATATATAGGCAAGAACATTCCATAATTAGAAAAAAAATCAAGTAGTTAGCTTTCCCTAGGAATGCATGAATGCATAATAGTGATGGTCTAAATAGAAAGTCTAAAATAGAACTAGTCAATTAACTCCTATGAACTAGTGTGTCGAAAATAGAAATTTCTCCATCACCCCCCCCTGGACATCACTATGGAGAAAAAACGAGTCCTGCCTACTAAGCCATATTAGGTACTCATGTACAATGCAACTAATGAACACTAAATAAAAATGAGGAAAGAGGGAAAAACACATGGGAACAAAACCCCCCCTCAAAAAACAATCCATCAAAAGAAGAAAAGGTAGTTGCTAGGCAATTATGTTCTTCACTCCAAGACGATCTTGCAAAGTATGAAACTTTAGCTTACTGAAAATCTTCGTGAAGATGTAGAAATCTTTATGGATCCGATGAAGTCCTTTGGAAACATGTCTATCCTTGTACCTCTTGATCTTGTGGACCCATCTTCACCTGGAAATATTCTTTTTTGGTGGAAGTGGAACCAGATCCCAAATATGATTCTTTAGAAGTGAGTCATACTCCTCCTGCATGGCTACTTTCCATAATGGATTTCCCATAGCCTCACTGTAGGTCTGTGGATTGGAATATTGAACCATATAGCAATGCAGGGGCATCGTTGGTTCAAAATCTAAAAGTACATGAGAAGAATCGTCATGCTGAGATCGAGTCCTCCTCGAATCCAATAAATTCCCTGCAAGGACACCTACTTCCTGAAGTGTGAACTGATTCCTCTTGGGCATTTGTTGAATCTTCGGCGCTAGATCCTTATCTGGCTATACTACCTGCTCATTTCCATTTACATAATCTGAGTGTATGGAATCATATATGATGTATGGAATTGATGAAAGCACAAGAGTATCTGCATGTTGCATTGGAGGTGCAGGCAAAGTAATCTCCTCATGTGTAAGTAGTAAAGAAAATTCATCATCAACAAACTTAGTGAATTTATATGACCTTGATTTGTGATCCACATCACCAATTTCAATAATGGAATTGTCGTGCATGTCAATTACAAAAACTAAATTTGATGTAAATTCAACCTTTTTACCTATATGAGTGATCTGATAAACTGAGAGCAAATTCATAGAAAGTTTTGAAACATATAAAACATTTTCAAAACTACCATAAGGGAGTTCCACTCTCCTCTCTCCTTCTATTGCAACTAGAGTATCATCCCCTAGGAGAATAGGGGGTCTTGAGCATGAACTCAAAGAAGTGAAAACTTCATCTTTCATTGCCATATGATGTGATGTGATAGAATCTATAATCCATGAATCAAATGAGGAATTAGTTGCAACAAGAGAATGATGATTACCTTTCTTAGGAGCAGGATCCTCTTCCTTATACTTCTTGACTCCTTATGGAATAAAGTTTCAAAGGTTGTTCTTCTGAAGTACCTGTGTCATAAGATCGATATGTTTCTTCATGCATGTGGCTTCTTCATGATTTGGTTCATTGCAGTAAGTGCATTTTTTTCCCTTCTTCTTGTTCTTGGAATCTGAAGAGTCTTTGGAACCTGAAGAATCCTTGAAGGGTTTGGAATATCCCTCCTTCTCATTTTGTTCTTCCTTTATGTTCTATTTGGATTATCATTTTCCATCATGCATGGTGAATTCATTTTCTTTGAGATCCTTGATTAGGCCCATATGAATGATTTTTTCCTGCTCATGTGTGAGACAATCAATGAACTGCTCCATGGTAGACATCTTCCACTTTGTTCCTAAGAGATATCTGTCAGAATGGAAAGCGGAGACACATAAATCATATGTTGGTCCTAGCTTAGCCAAGATTGTTAGAATAAGTTGGTCTACTTGTGTAGACTTATCAATACCACAAGATTTCAAGCTCAATATCAAATATTTAAACTTGGTACAGAAATCATGTATATTATCAAAAAATTTAGGATCCAAGGTATTCAACTCTACCTCAAGCATATGATCTCTCATCTTATCCTACTTTCCAAACTGACTTTCCAAGGTGTTCCAGATCATGTTTGGAGTCTTTCATGCGGCAACGTGAAACCATAAATCATTTGAAATCAATACAAGAAGAAGTCTTGTGGCCTCGTCCTTTCGATTTTCTCATTTGGTCTTTTCAATTATTGATGTACGTTATGCTTCTGCCCCCATCGTCAAGTTGTACATTCCTTTCCTTTTGAGTTGGAATTCTGCCTTCAGATTCCATTCAAAATAATTTTATGGTGTGAGGATTACCACCAAGTTTGACTATAGAATTGGTGTTCTATCCATCTCTCCCACTTTGTTTGAGAAACCCTAAAATTTACTCTCAATCTACATGTGAAAAAATTGAGAAATCACTCCAAAACGGGCACTTTAAGAGGTGGTCATTCCTTTCCTTAAGACACAGAGCATCCATGCCTTGGTGGTCGCACTCTACTAGTGTATAGGGAGTGACCTTGCCAGAATTGAGGTTTTCACACCTTTCCTTCATACATAGAGCGACAGGCACATAGTTGTCACAATTTGGTAGTGTACTAGGGTGCGACAAGTCCAATATTCAAAACACCACAAAACAAGGGTGTGATTGTTGCACCTTTCAACAGGGAGAAGTTGTGACAAATTCAACTTGTTGGACTTTTCGACTAAGAAAGGTTGCGACAATTCATGTTAAACAGATTTTGCTCATCGAAACTATGATTTTCCTATTCTTTGTCTTGTATGACTTGCTCCAAGCATCATATCTCTGATACCATGTCAATGTTTCATCGAAACCTGCACAGGCGATCTAGCTAAAGCAAGTACAAACAAATCTTATCAAGAAAGGATGAGAGATTCAATATGGAAAAATGATAAAATATATTCACACTACTCCAATGAGCTAATCAATGATGATCATTGTGATACAATGAATATGATGATATAAAGAATGAGTGGGATCCACTCATATATAGGAGGGACATTCCATAATTAAGAAAATCAATCAGGCAGTTAGTGTTGAAATAATGTAACTGCAAAGAGTATTCTTATTATTATTGATATATTATTCATAGGATCAATCCCCATTGTGGATTGATCATGTCGGTTATTGTAATAGGACCAAATCCCCTTTTGTGGATTGGTAAAAAGATAATTGTAATAGGAAGAATAAGAAGTCCGCCCCAACAGATATTAAAGAGACCCAGAAATATAATAAAGGTGGGTTTACCCACCCAGTTTAAGAAGTTTGCCCTGCCAGTGAAGAGACACTTCACACGTGCCAGACTTGTATAAATAAAGGAGGCTAGCGCCTCACTTAGACACAACTAACTTTCTCAGTTTGAGAGACAAGTTATGATCTGTTACCGGAGAAGGAGAGAGAGAGAGAGAGGCGCATATATAGGAGAGTACTTTCTATATTAGCATAAGAGATCTGTTAAATTTACATGCAGCAGCGAGAGCCATTCTCCTGGGGGATGGCTAAGACCCTAGACGAGATCTAGGGCCCCCAGTGCACTCCTGGGGTATGTGGTCTGGGACCAATATTGATAAAGACCCTAGATAGGTCTAGGGCCC